>VXBT01001853.1:354703-407360 GCA_013400235.1 Oriolus oriolus
AAAAATGGGCAGGCAGGAAAAAAAGGGAGTGAACATCAACTTCAGCATTTCTAGAATGAAAAAAATGTAGCTGAAATAATTTGGTGAAATTTCTGCTCCAAAAAAATCCATCTCCTGCAAAAAGACCTGATGGACAGATAAAATTTCCAATACACTTCCTGAATAGATGTTACTTTTTGAAGAGAGAGAAGAATCAAAAGGGAAGGAAAGTAGAATCAAAGATAAAGCACAATTATCCTAGAGCAGTGCATTTTCACACCTTTGTGAGTAAGCTTTTTAAATAATGCAAATCCAGGGAAACTCACAGTAACAACAACAGACAATAACCAGTATTCCAATGAACCCGTTTCGTGAACAGCCGCACCTTCAACAAACAAGTACAGGACAGGCTTCTCAGAAACCAAAAGCTGCATGAGAATTAAATTAAGGCCCAATGACCAAAAAAGCCACCAGACCTAACCTTCAAGGTGGAGCCTGTGATCAACATTTTTGCTTGCATGATGTGCAATTATTTTTCCCACTCTCTACTCCTTTAGTCTGCATACCTCTGCACTTCAGTGCTGAAAATGTAACTACAAAAATATGACAACATGACAAAAAAGAAAAAAAAAAACAAAAAGACCCCAAGTAAGAATTCATACAATTTCTAGTCAAATGTTGCCATTCAAAGTCCAAAGAGGCTTTAGCTAGGAGCCACTGAACTCTTGAGCGCTTATCAAAAATCTAAACCTCCTTAGCTCATCCAGTGACTGTAAGAATCACAAAAATCACAGAACAGTTGGAATTGGAAGGGACCTCTGGAGTACATCCAGTCCAAACCCCTGCCAAGGCCCTGGAGCAGGTGACACAGGAACATGTCCAGATGGGTTTGAAATGTCTCCAGAGAGGGAGACTCCACACCCTCCCCGGGCAGCTGTTCCAGTGCCCTGTCACCCTCCATGGAAAGTTGTTCCCCTTCATGCTGAGGAAGAACTTCTTGTGTTTTGGTTTACGGCCATTGCTTCTTGTCCTGTCACTGGGCACCACTGAATGGTCTGTCATCATCCTCTTGGCACTCACCTTGGAGATATTTACATGCATTAACAAAATCCTCCCAGTCTTGTTCTTCCTTAGACTAAACAGGCCCACATACCACAATCCCCCCTCATCAGAGATGCTCCAGACCTCTACACTTGCCCTTGCTGAACCTCATATGGTTTCCCTCCGGTCCATTCTCCAGCCCATCAAGGTCCCACTGAATGGCAGCTCAGCCTTCAGGTGTATCAGCCACTCCCCCCAGCTCCATATACGTCACAAACTTGCTGAGTGTCCATTCTATCCCTTTGCTCAGGGCACTGATGAACAAGCTGAACAAGGCTGGACCCAGTACTGAATACTAGGGAGCACCACTGACTACAGGCCTCCAACTGGATTCTACTCCAACCCACATTTCCCAAGCTTACCTCAGAGGATGTTATGGGAGACAGTGTCAAAAACCTTGCTGAAGTCAAGGTAGAAAATATCCACTCTTTTCCCCTGGCTGTCCCATCCTGCCATGCCATCTCAAAAGGCATCAGATTGGTCAAGCACAATTTCTCCTTCATGAATCCATGCTGACTACTCCCAATGACCTGCCTTACTTTTACATGCTGATGATAACCTCTAGAATTATCTGTTCCATCACCATTCCAGGGATGGAAGTGAGGCTGACTGGCCAGTAGTTTCCCAGGTCCTTCATCTTGCACTTTTAGAAAATGGGACTAACACTGGCTTTTCTTCCAGTCATCAGGCACCTCTCCCATCCTCCATGATTTTTCAGAGATGATGATGAAGAGCAGCTTAGCAACAACATCTGACAGCTCCCTCAGCACCCATGGGTGCATCCCATCAGGGCTCATGGATTTATAGGCATTTAGTCTTCCTGGCTGAGATCTAACACAACCCTCTACAACCAAGGATATGTCTTCCCTTCTCCGGCCTTCCTCTCTTACCTCCGGGGCCTGTGACTCCTCAGAGCCGACCACTTGTATCAAGACTTAACATAAAAATTAAGAGGTATCAGATTTTTCAAATGTGGGCAAAAGACAGTATTTGGTCTTGCTCATTTAAAGTGATTTAGTTAAGCAGGTGCAAACCTCAATGCAAACACACTGACTTCTATGGAAGTATCTCAGATCAAGTTAGCTTGAAACTGCTCTCCATTCATCTAAGCTGAACGGCAAACAACCACTGCTAAAAGGTTTGCACATGAGTAGCAATTTGGTTTAAAATCCCTTCTCAGGTCCCACGATCACAGCTGTTTGTGCAAACAATGCCTAACATAACTGTGTGCACATAAAGGAGAAAGAGTGGCAGTTGAGGTTGGGAGGAAACAATTCAAGGAAGAAACTAGTACTTTTTCATACAAAAATAATAAAAGAAGTCATAGCCCAGCTCTATCCATCCTTTCAATGCCTGCTTCAAGTCACAATGAGAACACAAGATTTATAAGCCTTTGTCAGGCTGACATTTGCATAACACTGCCAACAGTTCTTTAAGTCAAGCTTTTGCTCAAGGCCCAGTTTCCTGGCTATTTGTAATGATGCTGGCTGTCAGGAGCTTCAATTCTAAAAGGCCCCATGAAGGTTCTATTAATGGGTTAAAATCTGGAAAGGCATTTTCAGTAGGATATGTGATTTTACTGCTCAGGTATCAAGTGTGACACTGATGTTACATAGCAACACAAGGATGGATTCCAGCCCTCGCTCTCAGATAGTAGCCATTACAACTGACACTCCAAGGCTCTTCTGTTATTCATTAAGAATCACATACTCAGATGGTGAAAAAAGGATGTTCCATTTCTAAAATCTGAGGATTCATGAAGTTCATTAAACTCTCACCCCCAAGTCTCCAGGATTCTCAGGACTCGGGGCATTTAACTAACAAAATCAGAACAATCAGACATGCCTGATCAACCATGGACATTTATCTAGAACCTGAATGTACCAAAGGCAAGGTCTCATCAGTGTGCCTGGTAGTTCAGCAACCCTCCCTTCTGCAAGCTAGAGCAACAACAGTGTGATCAGACTAACTCCAGGACTCCCAAGAGCCTCCCAAGTTGTCCTACTAACTAAAGATGCTCTCTTCAGTATCACCCGCTAAGATGAAATATGAGGAGCTGAAAGCCTCCCTCACAAAGAGAAATAAGCTCAGTTACCAAAATGTCACATGGCAACATAAGCTGTCACTGCCCCAGAAGCATCAATTTTGCATTGCACTAAGTAGAGTGAGGCAGGCACTGCGGCTGAGGTAAGTCTCCCATCACAAGCAATATCCCTAGCAGTAGCTCTGCACACAGCAGACCTTCCCTGACAGCTTGCATGTCTCTCTAATTCTGAAGTCTTACTGACAAAAATGTACTTATAACTTCGTACCCACAAAAAAAGCCACAGGAAATCTGACTAACAAATGCAAGCAAAATTACCAGTGCTGGGAGCACTTAAAAGAAGAAGTGTGCGTGCTATTTAAATCTTGTTATAAATAAGATGAGCAACTGATCTGCACAGGTGTCTCTAGAAAAATCAAGTGTTATGAAGCATTCTGATAATCAAACTGAGACAAGCAAAACGGTCCGGGGATTTTTAATGGTAACATAGGTCAGATGACAGGGTGTTAGTCAAATGCTCACAAATCTCTTAATTACTGCAGCACAGTGAATGCAAAAGAATATTGAAATCAAGATAAAATGTTAAAGGGAAACAATACAAGTATGCAGAACAGGAATGATTAAGGTCTTTATGTTCCTAAGGAAACCAACTACCTCTCACTCACTCCTTTCCATTAATATCGCCCAGAAAAATGTCAGCTCCAAGCTCTTCCCAAAGCATTCAGCAATTGAATCTTGGAAACAAGCCTGGAAAGTTGAATCTGGTTCTAATGTGAGGGGTCTCCTTCCCTGGAGGTTTTAGATTTGCTTGTACACAAGGAATTTCAGAGCACTGTCAGGATATTGTACCAGCAGGAGAGGACTGGTGACATCATGTCACCTCCTTCCACAGCAGGCAAGAAGCAAAGTCTCTTCGACCCAAGAGCAACAGCGCAGCAGCAAGAGGCTTCAGGCTTTCCCCTTAACACAGCAGTGCACTGTCCTGGACCCTGACCAAGGCTTGCTTCCCACACTCTGTTGCCCTAGTTACTACACAGTGCATTAGTTCTGTGTATCAATTATCTACAGCAGTAACTCTGATTTTGCAAAACAAATACTATGATTTAAAAAAAGTATTATGGACTGAACAGATATCAAATGACATTGCAAAGGCCTTAAGAGCTCCTGGACAGCCTCAACCCGTAACCCATTTCCACAGTGAGCAAAACGAATGCTGGTTAATCCTTCATGTTAGAATCCATTCCTGTCATAATTGGAGCTAGCCAATTAGTCCTGATTTGGGATGAGAGGACTTTCTGAAATATTTGAAGTTATCATACAAGAGGATCGATCTGAATTTCAAGCTCTGCATGTAAGATACTCAGACAGTTTCCCAGCAATGCACTGGAATAGGTCTGAGAGCAGCTGAGAGAGACACAGATTTCCACAGATGTAGGATTCTAAGTTTTATCCATTCATCTTGAAAATAAATAAGATCTGACTTTGGCACAAAACTCTACGTATTCTTCTGCCTACTAGAGAAGACAATTTTTGGTGAAAACCAATTAAATATATACATAAGCAGCAGCCCTTAGGTGAATGCATCCAAAGCTATATATTGTAACTCCACTTAAAAAGAAATTTGGATAAATTTATAATTATAATCTGTGATTAAGATCTTTGCTTTGTAATTATGGGACTAGTGACCAAGGTTCTTATAATAAGCAAATGCAGCTGCCCTTGACAATGGAGAAGTCCCTGGGGAGGAGATGAGGATTGCATAATGAAGTTAACAAGGAGTGGAGGAGACAATGTTTTGTAGAGGATCTGCATGAAAGCACATACAGTCTCTCATCTCTCAGTAAATGCTATAGAATGTTTCCATAATTAAAAACATTTTCAGGCCACATGTTCCACAAGAAGATACATTTTTTAATAAGTATGAAACTAGTACAAACTTTTCCATTACATAGTTTTTTATGAAAGGGCCTTCACTTGACAATAATAAGATTGCTCAATATATGTAAGTATTCATTAGGCACTTCAGAAGTGAAGACTATTTTCAAGATGTAAACCTTGTTCCCATGATAACAAAAATGTTGAAAGTCAGTATTAATGACGACCTGTAAATTTATTCTTTAATACTCAAACCTGTACTAATAGAGAAGCAAATATTAACAGAGAAACAAGGGTTTCCAGCAGTTCCAGCAGTTTCCAAAATAGAAAACTTCCAGTTGCTCCAATCAGACTCAGAAATCTCTAATTTTCCAATATCCTGAGTATGCATTTTCTCAGTAACATCAGTGATACCTGCTGGACACCAAATTACTCAAATTCAGGTAGCGCTACTTGGATAGATTTTGGGTAGTTTTCCTTTCTAATATGGAACACCTTGTGGGACTTTGCTCTCTCTGAGCTGGGTTACATGATCCACTGCCTCCTGAACAGCTGCACCAGGGACACTTTTGCTGGGGGGTGAGAAAACCAGCATGAGACATCAGCTGCCTTCAGATTGTATTGCCTTGGGAGTAGAAACATTTCCATCCCTTAAAAGGTGATACTGGAATACATCACCCAAATAACTGGACCAGACTTCGCTTAGAAATAAATAGTGAGAACTCCACATGTGATCATCTGATGGTACAAAGGAGATGCTGCTCACAGAAAATTCTGCAGGTAAGTCCTCCCCTTTTCTCACATCTCAGGAAAAATGTTTACACAGTTGCTATCATCAACAGAACTATGTAACCTAATTTCATCCTTTTAAGAATATGAGACTTCCCTTCACTTTAGTCAGGAATAAAAAAATAAGCAAGGTTATCTCATAAAAGGTAAGATAACACTATGAGTTGCCTCAGTGAGAATTAGAACTCCATGAACAGTGTGGCCAAAGTAATTCCAAGATTTTTGCATAAAACTGATGGACATCATACCTGAAAAGTGTCATCTTTTGTCAATGACTGTCATGTTCTGGTAGCTAAAACAAGCAACTTTGTACCAGAGCAATCAGCTGATCTCATTGGCACTATTCGGATACAGCAAACCTTCAGGGATATTTTGTAGCATAATTTGTCCAACACTCTACTTTGATCTCCCTACTCTTTCCGGAACAGGGACTCCTTTTTACTTTGGTTGCTTACCCTCCCAGCAGCAAGGCAGTTGTAATTCTCATCTGGAGTGAGACACACGTGACTAGAATACACAAGCTGATAAATCCTGCTGCTCTATAGCTATTAATCAATTACTGTTTTGGGAAGAGAAGACAGGGTATTAGGGGCTTGGAGCTGGTAAAGAATATTTAAAATCTATCCACCTAAGTATTTTTCATACGATTATATAAAAATTTGGTCGAGTTTCGCTCTCTCTAGTAATGCCCTAGCGCTTTTCTCAATTGGCAATTGCGTCAAAAAAGTTCTGTGGGTCACAAATTAATTCTTCCAAAATCACCATTGCTGTAGGTGCCCATCTGCCTTCCTGGTGGTGGTCTAAGTGGAGAGAAACGTAACTTTCATCTCAAATACAGATTAGGTGTACTCCACTAAACTTTAAAGAGTGCGTGGCTGCAACACAAAGCCTCAGTCTCAGAAAGTCACAAGCCCATCAGCCTCACCGAAACTGGATGGAAGCAAAACAAGTAAGATACCAACAACAATATCTGGTAGGGAACGTACTTCAGATACATATAAAACATTACTATGAAAGGCAGTGAGGGAGAGTTACTATGTACCTATTAAGTCCTGTACAATTCCTAATAGTATCACAATGAATGCTGTGTTTGCTTTCCAGCGTTAAGAAAGAAGCCATGGGAAGCTTCATGATGCTGTAGAGGTTAACTTCTGGGCTTGGCTAGAATGACAGTATTCTGTGAAATTTAACACTTCAGGAGAAGATGGCACTCTAGTGATGCCTGTAAAAATCAAGCCAGATGTTCAGCCTGTAATGCATCGCAATCCTAAATGCATTAGCAGTGAACAGTGAGCCTCAAGGCCTCCAAAAATGAGTGACATCCATACACTTACTGCAAGACACCCCAACTTTTTTCACTGCAGCCACAATCATCTCTCTGAACCAAATAAGGCAGGGAGTATTTCAATTTTCACATAATATGCAGAAAATCACTAGGCTTGATTTTCTGTATGTTGTTCCATTCTGCCCACGGCATCTTCGGGGATCCCAGGGGAGCTATACAGGAAAAAAGTATGGTCTACTGTGCAACTGTGTGTGCATCTGCTATAGCACAGACACAAGCAAATGGCCACCATGTCAGCTTCTCTTTTGCCAAAATACATACTGGAATAATAACCTCGATTTGCCCCAACAGAGAAAAGATTAAATCTCTCTAAGCAAACCATTCTGAACTAACTTCTGCACTTGACTGCCTTGAAGAAAATTTCTACTCAGTCAGTATAACTACTCTGGATTCTTCCATAGCACACTGGAGGAACTGATCTAAGCTCTTTAAAGTTTAGACTCTTTTGCAAATGGATATAGCACTGCTTGAATCTGACTCCTTGCAAAGATGTCTCAGCCATACAGGCAGCTATAGGCCCCAGAAGTCAGCACTGTGCTCTTCCTTTCACTCTGAGAAAAGGAGATTACAGACACCTCTGATCTACAGCCCACTGAACAATGTAATCTAAATCTTCCTATTTTCCTACTTCCTCAAACTGCTGCTACTTTACTCTGCACTCCACTTCCTCCACTGTAACACATTAACCAGTGCCGTGAGGGTTAAACAGGGAAGTGCATGGCATGGAAATCACTCCTTTCTCTCTTCCGCTCATCCATGAGAACAGCTTCAGAACCACAGCTCTAATTTAGGGTTAGCTTCTCAGGATACTCCAGCATCACAGCTCGTCTATTTATACCACAGCCTATGATGTGGCACTAAATATATGCAAGTAGGTCTATAGAGATGGCATGCTGAGGCCAGCTACACTCAGTCATCGCTTCAGCCGTTCGGCACCATGACATCTATGGGATACCAGGAAAGGAGGCCAAGTTACAGTGCTCTGACAGGCAGTACTCCCCCCAACACAGCACAACCTACTCCACCTCCTGTGAAGCGATGGAGAAGTCTCAGCAGGAAATCTGCGATGCCAATGAAGTGATGAGTATCTACAAGGACATTTGGATCTATCAACCGAGGTGACACAGAGATCTAGACTGCTAGACACCACCTAGACACTTATTCAGAGATAGCTGGTTCCCTGCGTGCAGAGTTTGGCCAACCCATAAATAATTTCAAACACAGAGCTCCAGGGGAGGATCATAACACTTACCTGATAGGTGTGGGGCCATGGATTTCAGGTCTGTTTTTCATTTGAATTGATATACTAATAATTGAGATACTACTGCAAGAAATCACAAAGACAGACTCCCCCAACCAGAGAGACACAAAGTAGCTCTTGAGTAAGCATTTTTAACCCTTCAGGATGAGAGGACAGATTTACCGCAGTAATAGGTCACACGAAACAAGAGGGAAAGGTGCAGGAAAACAATTCCAAATCTGTTGTAGCAACAGAAAGCCTCCAGCTGGCCAGTAGCTGGGGCAGAAGCACGTGAGGGGATTGCCTGCAAAAGCCTTGCACTTTTTGATGCTTTAAGTTAGACATATTCAACCTGATGGATAGGTAGGCTATCTTTTTTCTGTGTCTGGAAGCATAGGATTTCCTTTTCAAAGCCAAGGAGTAACATGCAAGAATCCACCATTTCCTAGGAAATACTGGCTACACTGCATGTGTACCAAAAACCTGGTGTTTCTGGATGCCCACATTTCTTGGCTTGCACACTAAGAAAGGCTAGCTCAGAAGAAAAGGCAAAAATAGATAGGCCATGAGCAAAAGCTATGGCTCTGTGCGTATCTCCTTCAGCCTATTTCTTTTCTCTCACTTCCACTATTCCTAATGCTGTGTATGAAAAAGGGAGAGTGTTCCCAGTCCAATCTTTACTGGCTCACCTTCTCTATCGCTTCTTCCTCCTAATCCCTCAGTGCAGTTTCACTGTCACTCCAGCCATTTGCAAGCAGGCATCTACTCTGCAGAGGGAAATACTCAAAGTCGGTACTGTACCACAGCCCATTTGGTTACACACGTTGAGGCCAAATTTTGCCTCAAAACTGCCACATCTAGCTCCTTCTAAAGGAGTTATTTGCAGTCTTCTGGGGAACCCCATCTGATCCAATTAAAGGTATACAGAAAAACAGGAAAAAAAAAAGCTTTCATCCAGAAGCAATGAACCCCCAATAGGTGAAAAAATATTTTTTCTGCAGACAAAACTGATCCACACCACAGCGTAATTCTCTTGAGGAACTACAGAACACATCAAGCCCAGGCTCTTCTTTTGTTGCAGTAACCACAAGACCAGATCCGTTTTCCAGTAAGTCACAGCTCACTGTTAAAGATCACATGAGAAGGGTTTGTCTTTGTCTGTCTCTCTCCTGGCTACCAGGCTGCAAAGAACACATTTTAGTAATCTCTAACAACAACATACAGCGGTCAAAACAAATGCTGAACAGCAACACCCAGGAAATCAAAGCTATCTACAAAAGCAGCCTGTGGGCCACAACACGATTTAGAATTCAAAACACCTTTTCTGATTCTGCCCCCAGAAACACATGATTGATGCAGAAATTGTTCTAGTAAGATAGATGAACAGAGGAAAAAGGAATAAGGGAGGTGTAAGAAAGCTCCAGAATTAGTGTGGGCAGCATCCAGTCTGTTAGACTTCGTTTGACCCAGTGAAATAACATTCAGTGGAATTAATTCAACTGCAAACAGCAGAACTTTAAAATATAGGGGATACGTAATAAAATGATGGTACAGGTTAAGTCCATTTGCACAGGCCAATGCTTTCATTACAGTAAATACTTAGCAGCCACAGTCTTGCATGCAGAAGAAGGGTGTGGATAGGAAGCCATACTCTGGCCCAAGTGACTACGAGGGAGCAGCACACCTGGAAACATCAGTGAAATGTCAAAGCCAGTCTATTAAACAAAACAGTCCCCTCACTATTCATGGCTGTTAGATAAGATCTTTAGATCTCTGACTGAACTCACATGCCGTATTCCATTCATAGAAAGGACTAGAGATTAAATAATATTTAATTCAACAGCTGACAAAGCTTCTTCAGGAAGACTACGAAGACAAAATGATCCCTTTTTTCCCACTGAAACAGTTGCTGTCGAGACTGTGGTACCTCATGCATTACTATACGTATTAGTAAAGACAATACATTAAAAAATACTGAAATTACACCACATAAAGAGACACAACCCATATGGGATGTCTTTAGACCAGGATATAATGTACATATCACCTTCAGATTTCCTATAGCTGCCCTGACAATCAGTGCCAAAACATCCCGCTGATCTCAGGCTGTAATCAGGGCTACTTCTTCAGACTTTAGATAGATAAATCCTGTGAGCAGCAGTGTTTCACTTCCAAACTCTGGGGTCTTGCTAAGTATTTTTATTATTTATCATTACCTTTGCAGACAAAGGTTTAAACCTTGTAAATACTGCACTGAACAACTACAAAAGGTCTTTAAGATGCAAGGAATATAGGAGGATTTAAAAACACCTCTGCATTATTCCTGAGCTCACTTTGATTTGGTGTCCATGACGAGTAACTCGCGAGAAGGAAATGCAATCTCTGCGCAGCGCTGCTCTGCAGTGGTCTCATCTGGGAGAATGTACCACCAGGCAGAACCATCTCCTGGAGATCTGCCCTCATTTTCTTCCTGTGAACTTGTATAAAATCGTCTCCACTCGACTGCTTCTGAATAATGTACAACAACAGATGAGCAACAGTGATTGCCAAGGGAGCTCCAGCCAACGGCAGCTCAGTGAGCGCATTGCTGTGCCCCAGCTTCCACAAGCATTCTGAGGGAATCAGAACAATACACGCTCAGTCAAGAAAGATTCAGATTGTTAAAAAATGCATGTGCCACAAGAACAAAGAACACCTGATAGTTCACTCAGGACTGAAACAGAATTCCCAAATCACCTTCTGCTCACAGTTTTCCTAACTAAAACCCAGGCAACTCCAAAACCTGTACCAGACATTACAAAGCAAATAAACTGTTTTTCCTAACTTTTATAACCCACTCTACTACTCTTGGTTACTTCATCCTTAGAGAAAACTCTGTTTGGTGACAAACTTAATGAGATATTTTCCTTTTTTTATCTTTTTTTTAAATAGGATTCAAGTGTTGATAGAAAAGCTGGATTTATACTTTCGAAAATTAAATCCATCAAAAAGGGAACATAAGACTGAGCTGTCAAGACTGCCCAGTCAATCCACAGCAGCCCTGCATTCTTCAGGTGGAGGGAAAGGTGTATGTATCTGTCTCACAATAGCCTGAACTTGTACCAATACTAAAAGAACTGCTAGTCAGAAGAATCACTGAAGGGGGTCTCCCTTCTAGACAGAACCAGGTTAAGGCGTTACAACTTGGAGAGTTTACTCCCACACCCCGTCACCTCACATCAGGAAAGCTGGTCAGGTGTACATATGCAAAAGGATGAAAACTTCAGGAGAAAATGAAGGAGTCACAGCAGCCATGAAACACAAAGAGCACAGCAGACGTAACATGCACCACAAGCTGCATTACTGAGCTCCACTCAACTGCACTTCAGCTGTACACAAAGCCCATCATGTAACTCCTTCCACCTCAGACACACTGAGTTAGGAGGCAGATGTGTCCCTTACTCAGTGTTCCACAAACAGACAGGATTTCCTCTGTAACACTGCCCCTCATTCTCAGCCACACTAACTTGCAGCACTGGATCTCTCCTTGTATACTACGACTGTGCTTCAGCCTCTGAGAGAAATTATTCCTTCCTGAAAAGCATGAACCAGTATCACCTGCCTCCACTGAATCCAAGAGATATGTCAGACAGTGTACAGTAGAAGACCATCTCTTTCCATTACATCCCTTCACACAACTCAACTCTGAGAGCTTGTCCTAACCCCTACCAAGATGTTGGCTGATATTACTCAGTTTTCCTCACCCTCTTTTCTTACTTCCCCATGCACACATGTATTTTTAAAATGCTGGTCCTGCTACCAAGGGCATTGTAGCTGCTGCACCTGTTTGTAATCTGTATTACATTACTCAAGAGTCCTGCTAACACTCAGTGTAAGTTGTTACTATGACGCTACTTCTTTACATTGAGTCCTTATTACAGAGAAAAGAAGAAATATTACCTAAACCAAGAAAATAATTTCTGTCTCCTTGTTTTGAAATTACAGTGAAACCTGAAGAAGAGTGGGAAGGAGCTGTTTGCACTGAGGCAAGAGTTCATCTGAAGCCAGGGACAGCTGGAGTTTTTCTAATGTGTAACTCCTTTACAGCCCATCATATGGCTGTAAGTGCAGGACTGCAACAAAAGAGATCTTTGACACATGTCAATTCCAGCTGCCAATATACAATCAATCTTGCTAAGAACAGAAAGGTTTATTTCCTACACCTGACTTAGATTTCCACTTGAACCTAAAGTCTTGTCTTTTTTCCCATTGTTCATCCTGTCCTCCCGTGAATCTGCTGTCCATTTCCACCCATCTCTGCTCAAGCAAGGAATCATGGGTTATGTGCTGGCCAACTGGTCACAGTGACAGGACTAGAAATGCCACTGGAAGCGAGTGTTTTCAGAAACAGGCAAATGCCTGCTTGCCACAGGGCAATGGTCCTTCCAGGGACTTGGGTTAGGCAGCAAAGACCACTCATGCAGCAGCCTGAAAGGCCTCATGAGATAGAATGCTCATGCCAGCAAAGCAAAATGCAGCCCCAGAGGTTTTGATTAAATCATGTAGATGACAATGCAGAATAAATTTAATCAACATTGCTTATTCCACAGTTTTTCCACATGCTAGAAAACAGAGAGGAAAGAAATAAAAATTATAAACAGGCACTTCTTGCCTTAGACAGAAATGTTCGCACAAAGGCCAAATCACCAAATCAGCCAGAAATACCGAAAGCTGGAAATAATGGGAGATATGTACTACTGCAAGTAAAACTCACAGCAATGCTTTCCCTAACCACAAAGAAAAACTTTGGGGGACATAAGCAATCTCAGTTTGGGGAGATGCTTTACTTCACACTCCATTCAAGCCTGACAATGCTGACTGCAAGCAGCAGGCATATACTGATAGCATGTATTTAAGACAGATCCTGTTCTGTGATTGCTAATCCAGTTCTTCTGCAAACTTGGAAAGTTCCACAAAACTTTTAGGGGACTCCTCCAATCCAAAGAAAATGCGATAACCTGCTTAAGGCTGCATGACACACTCAGAGTTCCAATCATGTCATAGTTCATGATCAAAGCAGTTGCTTATATTGATATCAGCAAAAGGTGAAATTTTCAATGGGTTTTCCAGTGATGTCTGGCCATACCTTGCAGTGTGAGGGAGTATATTATGTGGATAACAAGGTGTGTTGGGCACAGAACCCAAAATCCACACAAAGCTGGTCCCACCATATGCCTATAGAAATCTGTTTGACAGGGGGTAGTGCAGCACTGTATCTGGTGCCAGCATACTTGACTGTAAGAAGTCATAAATGCAACAACTACATTTGATGGTAGAGACAATTTGCAGGCAACTGGCACGAGGCAGCCAAACGTCTCCTTTACAACAATGCCTAATCCACGCAGCACTGTGGCAACAAAAGGAACTGCAAACTTTGCATCAGCATTCTGTATCTCTGCTCTGCCAAATGCTAACAGAAAAACCTGCTTGTTGTTCCTTCCACAGCAGCACCAACACGGGTCAGGATCTCAAATCCAACCCTGTACACGTGAAAGAAATAAAATAACCTTCAAAATCATCAAATAGACACAGCCTTGGAAAGAAGATGAAAGGAACTAGCAGAATGTTATGACAGCATCACTCAGAGAGGCTATCAAAATAACCACCCCATTCAAGGGCTTCCCTCAGCCTGATTCCATATGCTGAGGCAAACTGGTATTGGAGTTGAAATGCTACGAAGGACTCAGCATGACCTACTTTCACTTTCTACAGGCTAAGACACACTGTAGTCCCTACTAATAATATACACACTTCAGTTTAAATCATGTGCTATAATCTGAACATTGCTTCAGTCCTCAGAGTAATAAAAAATAAAAAAAAACTCGTTTACAGAACCATCTTTAATATATGGCATTTCAGATGCTTGCCACAGACTCATGAGATGAGGCTTGATCCTAAAGAATGTGTTCCGTTTCTGTTGACTCCTTATTGAAGTTAATTCTCCTTTACTTTAGTGAGGTTGGCAGATTATGGCACAAGAACCCCCATTCTGTTCTCACAGGTTATGAGTTTTGTAGATCTGATGTTGTTAAATTCAGCAACGCATCCTTTGTGTTCCACTAAGGTCTTCATAAACATTAAGAAAAACTATTCCCATTCCATTACTCAAAAGGTATATAGCAAGGGAATAAATGTGACAGCTTTATCCTAACCTGTCAAATCACTGTTTGCTCCTGGTTCCCAAGAAGCTCACACACACACCCCTCCCCATCTTCCAGATAAAAGAATTCCAAAATGCTTTCAAAACTCTAGATAATGTTTTGATTATACTAGTTTAACTGCTGACCAGAAGCAAGAAGCACATGGACTCACAGGAATAAGTGTGGATTACCTCTCACCAGTACAGGCTGCTAGAAATGTGTGCAAATTGCCATTAGGAGAGTAGGCAAGCTTTTGCTCTGTCTCACCCAAAAAAAAAAAAAAAAAAAAAAAAAAAAAAAAGACCACCAAAAAACCTTCAGAACCATCTGGCCAGCCCACAAGGTAACAGTCCTGACTCCTTTTGGGTGTCTCCATACTGAGAAGTAATCCAGGAAAAACTGATCAGGCATGTGTAATTTTCCAAAGCAAAACAGGAGCCAGCTGAGGGTATCTAGGCAAAAGATCAAGAAAAATTCAAGCAGCAAACAATGTACTTCCAAGCCAAACAACAATCAAGGTTCACAGAGCCTCTCTGAGAGCCTGGCCTGGGGAATAAACCCCTTGCTTAGAGTAGAAAGAGGCCTGTCGACTCAGCACCATGAAATTGAATAAAACCTCTCTTTGTGACAGCATCCAGGGGAGAAGGACAAAGGGTCTGTGCCACTGCAGCGCTTCTGAATGACAGAGGCCTCCAGCACCTCCAGCACTCCTCCCACCCACAGCAGAATCCCAGGAAACTGAGTGCTTATTCATGACTTGGGCTCTGTCCATTTTCTGAGTTTCCCTCTACATCCTCCAATGCCGACTATTTAACAATATCTTCTTTTAGCTTGTCTTTTGTTTGCCACTTCCGCATTTAATTGCAAGTTCATGGGTATAAAGTGGCCTGAACAGCTGAACTCAGTCATCCTGATTTGGAGGCTCCCTTTCCTCATAAAAGGGGAAACAGTTCTTTCTCTGTCTTTCTGTCTGTCTTCATTTCCCTTTCCTTGCCCACTTCTCCCCTTCCACCTCCAACCCGGCAATTTTTCTCTTTCCTGTTCCTTTTCCCATCCTATATTTATTTCCATGTCTCCCTCTAAATCAAACGATACTTCTCAGAGGTGTTGTTGTGTGCAAGGAAGGGAAGGCAAAGCTCTCAAACACTGGCACCTGCCCTTAAAATGTCTCCCAGGCTTCTGCAGCCATTTCTAGTCTGCAGAACAGAACAACCCCTCCACCACCCCTCGTGCTGAAGGCTCACGTGATAACAGAGCTCTCTCATAACAAAACCTCTGCAAAGGTAGCAGATCCTCTGTCTTGTAGAGCAAATTTCAAGGGAAAATCGGTACACTGAAGCTGTAACTTCTGCATCAGTTAACTGAGAGGAAGCAGCAGCACAGATAAACAGTGCCCTTGAGTTTGCCATTACAACATAAATTCTGACTGCACTGATGTCACCTGTTCTCACTCACTGGGCAAAAGTAGTTTATTAACACTGTAGTGTGCAAAAAAGAAAAAAAAAAGAAAGGCTTGAAAGAAGCTACTGAGTGTGTTAAAACTGTTGATTATGGACCAACAAATGAACTATATGACAAATTATACCGAGCAGAGGCCTATCAACCATGACAGTTTAGCTGCCTTTAAAACCAGAAGGGTGTCTGTGGGAGTGGGGGTTGGGACAGAGGTATATGAATTCTTTGCCTTTTGAGTTCTGAAACTTTCGGTGCTCATACACTGATTCCACAAGCTGGTCTCAATTTGACTGAAGCACAGACTTCGCCATACTCCATAACACACCTCTGCTGTACAACTGTGGAGTTCTTTATTCAGAAATACAGCTTTGTAAAACTGAAGCTGTCATAACCTCCTTATAGCATTGTGTGATAATCTGCATGCTTAAGAAAAAATGCTAAGGTACACTAAATGCTAAAGAATTCTTGTTTGCTGGTTTTAAGAACCAAGGAAGGTAAGCATATAAAGAGATAACAGAATGAAAGAAAAGAAAAAGAGGTGATACAAATTGCATGAGATTAAGTCCCCAAGAGAAACCAAGGACTGTGTGCAAGCTGCAAGTGGGTAGCTGGGATCCACGCAGGCAGTACAAGTACCATCAAATGCACTGGCACTGAGAAACCCCATCCCCTAGTATAGCTAGAACTGCTGTCAAATATCTCTTGATACAAAGCTAGTAATTACTACTAATAGTATCATTAATTGTCATTTACTACAGATCATTAAATAGTATTTTTTTCTTACTAAGCTCAAAGAGCACTAAATCTTTCTGAAACAATTCTGACAAAATAGCACATACATCTAAGCAGATTTTAGACACTACCTATGCTGCTGTGGCAAACAGAAGGATCCAGTTCCACTGACTCACAGCATTTAATGAAGCACAACTGTGATACAGCAAAAATAATCCAGGAATCCTTAAAGGAGATCTCCCAAAAACAGACCATCAGGCATATGCTCAGGCAGATCATATCTTGCAAACAGATTTCAGAAGCAGACTTTAAAAAACAGCACCATCTGGATCAAATTTGCAATTCTATCCATAAATAAGAAGGGACAGCTTATGGCACCATTGCAAGCATATTTATAAAGTGTGGGAATACCGGGCTGTGAAGCAAGAGTGCTAGAGGAAAATACTGTCTACAGGAGTGAAAATCTCAGCTCAACCACTAAGGAAGTGGAAGTGAGGAAGCCACTTCTCAGCAAAAGAAAACTATCCAGGACAAAGATGAGTGGAAATGAGGCAGCTGGATGCCAAGAATTTAGAAAAAGGTGAAGTCAGCAAGGTTCTGGAGCTAAATTGTAACTTACGAAAAAGAGCAAAATTCTTCTGACTGCACAGCAAACTTCCTGCTTACTATGGTGCTCTTGTGTACCGAGATAGCAGAGCCACACGTCTAGGGAAAGCTGACAGTGTCTGGTTTCCCCAGGAGAAGCCAGAAAGAGAATTTCAATGTACAACTGAAAACGGTCCAGTGATTTATATCTTTGAGAATCCAGGCAAACAAAGCACACTGTTATTCTTTTGGCCCAAGTGACTAGCCAGAAATGTGGGGGAATTACACACTGTCCCAATTAGAAGGAGAAAGTTCTATAACAAGTTAGGTCATTTTGCTTCAAATGACAGAGGATATTAGGCAGTAATTTTACATTATTAACCTCTCCCAAATGTGAAACACCCACTCAGTATCACAGGATGTCCCCCATGGTACCTTTCCTGCCTCTGGTAACAGCCTCATAAAACTAGATTTCACATTTTTACCTTAGTGAAATTCATAGTTCCAAGATCACTTTTATTTCACTTTTTTTTTTTAAAAGAAAGAATCCACACTTTTTATGTGTCTTTAGGGATTTGTTCTGTTTCTAAATATGCTTGGCATTTGGAGAAGTCAGGGTAAATTGTTTGGATTGACTTACAAAAGTCACATTTACCTGGCTAAGAACTGGAATGATTTAGGACTTCAACACCTCTTTTCTTGGTTACCCCTCTGCTGCTGGAAGCTACTGTCCCTGCTCTCAGCCAGTTTATGTGAGCTATTCCTCTGCTTCAGCATAGTGTCAGCCTGCTCAGTTCTAGGTACCAAAGAAACACCTCAAACTAAGCTTCCTAACTCTTCACTCAGATATATTAAAGAGCCCTCACAAATTTCAATGAGACCGAAAGGATAAGGGCTATGAATACATAAAATCAGGTAACAGGAAATAATCAGTCAGAAAAGCTGCCTAAAAGCAATTTCAAGAATCTTTGACTAATCCTCTCCACTGTTTAAAATCAAAGAATGAAGGAAATCAGGACTAAGAGAGACCAGAAAGCCGCTCTGTAACGGAGGCAGGCACACAGCATCTTTTACACTTCTTTCATCAGTCCATTTCCTTCATTCTCAACAAGAACTAGTTTCAGACACCTTTTCAGCTGGAGCAATCCGAATTCATTCAAGTTTTGCTTTAGAACACTCCAGTTGTTCATGTTCTGCCTCCCTTGTCCTCATACATGATGCCCATGTCTGTCACACACAGAGATGCATGAAGCCCAGACTATGGCACTCAGCAGTTTGCTTGGTACGCTGTGATCCCCACACTCATTTCTGAAGGAGTGGAGCCAGAGCTGCATATGCCGACTGGCCCAGCATCCAAGCAGGACATCCTTGGTGGCAAATCCAGATAGGGAAATATGGATTGGCTCCTTGCTTTTGTATACAAACACTCAGGGTACAAACAGGACAGGATATGAAGTAGCATGTCAGACAAACAGCTTTTCAGTTGCTTTGGAAGGGAACAGTAGATCTCAGTTCCTGAAGTCTACTCACTGGATTTTTAGCCTTTTTCTTCTCTTTTCAAAAATCCTCTTCCAGGGGCTTGCCTATACCTTACTGTGCCTACTCTTGGCTCTGCTATGAGCTCAACTGTTCTCCAACACAGCAAGCTATCACCCAGAAATCAAGAGAAATGCTTTCTTGTTGCTCCCTTATACCTGGCCCTTAGAACAATCATCGTATTCTGCTTGAATTATTTGTCTCTGACGAACTGGTGGCCTCATATTCCTCCACTCATTTATAGATTACATTTTTTCCTTTTAAAATTTAAAGCAGCAGGGACCAAAGTTTCTACTGTGTTCCCACCACTGAAGCGAATCTATACCTCCCTGGCATTTTATTTAATGAAAGATTTGCATGGTATGAAAAAATAGCAGGTTTTTCTTGGTTCATTTTGATGTTTTTCTGAAGAAACAGCCACTGCAACTATAGAATTCAAAACCTGGAAAGCAGATACGAGCTGCTAAGGAGGAGCGGCTTCATCTAATATTTAGCATCACACTCTTTATGCAAGAATACCCTACATAACTCACTTCAGATTCTGCCAAGACTTCCAGCTCATGCATGCTTTAGTAGCTGTAGCACACATCAATAGGTTATACGTTTGGAGTTATCACTGCTATGTAAACTCATTGAGACTCCATTCAAATCAGTAATAGACAAGAATTCACTACAAAAAAACCACAAGAACCCCATCATTCTGCTATAGCCTAGAATGTACCTCCCATTAATAAACAGGCAAAGTATATATACATGTACACATATATATGTGTGCGTGTGGAAGGTACTATTCTGGCATAAGTTTCAGAAACTAAAAACTGAAGCACATAGAAAGCAGGAAACTGCTCCAAACTAGCAGCAATTTACTGCCAAACAAGATTTTTAGGTAGGACTGTGCAAGTATTGTAGTCAGGCTTCATCGCTTCTCTTCCTGGGCAGTAAGCAGGGTGCAGACCCTTCTGCTCAGAGCACACAGCCCCCAGGCCCTGTGCAGGTGGGCACTTGCACACAACACCTCTTATTGTGCAGGTAGAAACCTAACAGAATCTCATTCCTCTGCTGTTGCATATTCCTCCGCTAATGCACAGAAACCAAATTTCAGAGATGCTATAGAAGTTTTAGCGCTCCTGCGTTTGTAATACTGCCTGCAAAGTTAAGCTTTTATATATATACACACAGACTATAAATTCCACTGAATCTGAAATATATAAGACATTATTTTTCTAATCTGTTCTCTTGCCCTCTTCTTTATGTCTTTGGGTATATAATTCCCTTGTAAGCCAAATGACCAATAAACTTTACATAAAGGGAAAAGAAAACGTATTTTATTTCTCAGCAGCTCATAACCTTCTGTTTATCACCTTGAAAGTTAAAATAAGTACTAGAGTCACCCTGAAAATAGTTACTTTATACTAAAATCGCTATAAAGGCAGCTCCAATCGAAGCTGACAAATGAAGAGTAAGGGCAGATGAATCCTCAAAAAAGTGGTTTTGTGCAAATAACACCAAAAATGACAAAACCACTTGCTGCATAGATCTGAAGATTAAACTAACAACTTTTCAGCATTCTCCCTTAATCCTCAATCAGGAGACCTTTGTATAATTAACTTTCATCAAGTTCTGGACCCATGGAAACTTTCCCAGTCAATGTTACACCAGTTACACTGGTATCTCTCCACTCATACAAACACTCCCCTGCCCATATCCATATCTTCTTCAAGAACAGACAGAACATGGAGAAATGGCATTTCATGGTTCCTCTCCATTTCTCTCCTGAAATACATTCTGCCTGAAAACAACGAGAACTACTTCAATGGGTATGAAATATTGGTATGTACAACATGCCCACCTCACACAGATGTCAGCGCTGGTTAAAAAAAGATGCGGAGAGAGAACTTGCTATAGCATTTCACCATCTCTGAACTTCACACTTGAAACTAATCTGAAATTGATACGCATCTTTTCTCTTCCTTCTCCCTCACTTCTGCAAACATAATAACTCCACCAAAAAGGACAAGATGTGATAGAAGGATTGCCTCATCAGGCACAGAGTGCCCTTTTCAGAAGTGCTTTCAAGGAGATCTACATATAACCAAACCTTTTTCTTCCAGGTACTCCAAAGCAGATCATCCTTTTGGAGAGGCATCCCAGAATTCTGACAGCATCACAGAGCTTCACATGAAGTATGTGCAGGAAATCATGCTGAGTGTCCGGGACTGTGTGTCCTTACCCAAAAGCTTCTAAAGGCAGCAGAGTTGCCCCAGAAAAACAGACAAGTTTGACAACTGAATATCATAGTACCTAGACACACAACAGACAGGGAGGTTTCTAACTAGCTCCTGTCACTGCCTGATGTTTAGACTGCTGGGAAAGAGAGAGTTCTTTTTCTTTAAGATAAGATTTGTATAATGATAAGTGAAGGCAGAAATTTTTCACTTAGCCAAATTTCACTTAAATGCACATTAGAGCAGACAGGTAATACACCTTTAAATAAGAAGCTTTGCAATGAAAAGATTGTGAGATTTCTGACACTAGTGCCACAGCTGGTGTATCATTAAACAAAAAAAGGACTTAAGCCCAAATTACTCCCCATACATACAAAAAAAAAAAAAAAAAAACCCCACATAGGAAATCTTTTTTCACTTCATCCAAACGTCTCAACCCCTTCTGGACCAATTCCACCAGCTCAGCTGAAACTTGCTTACACAGCAAATATAACAAAATAACATAAGCCTAGAAAACAGAAGCAGACTAAGACAGTATGTTTCTCTTCCTCCTTTGAAACTGCCACTCAAATACCATCTGTATTTAACATCTCTTGATTCTAAAAATCAAGGTAAGTGCCTAATCCTCAGCCACTCCAGCTGCCATCCCACAGTCAACTACAAACTGTTAATTAATGTGCATTTGGGCTAAGGACTGTGACTCTCATTTGCAAACTGATTTAAACAAGATAACTGAAGCAATTTGTCCTCTATTCTGTTCCTTCCTCTCCTGAAGGTTAGAACTCTGTTTCTGACAAGACTGCACAGAACATGCATCTGTTGCTTAAACACTGCCCTCTACAACGCAGCATTTAAACATTTAAACAAACCACTGCAGCCTTTAATCTGCATTTATACAGAAAGCTGTAGCAGCTGAGGATACAAACCCAGACACCAATTCACACTGTGTGGGACTTCACCTCCAAGCAGTGGGGCCAGGCAAACAGGCACGGCAGTAACTGGCATGGTCACCTCACTTTGACACACTTGCAAACATAAATCAAAGCTCTAAGCTGTGAGTAAGAGTGAAATTGGTGGGAATATCTTCTGGTTTGGTCTACTGTACTTTACAGGATAATGGCATATCATATACACTGGCATTTCCATTTGTTTGCAATGGCCAATACTGAAATTATGATCTCAAACTATGCACAATATTAATGTTGTGTTGTGTTTTGCATCAGCCAGTGCTGGTGGACCTTCACCTGTCCATCTCCTTTGAGTCATGCAACAGTGGCACTACCCTGCTCCAGCAGGAAGTTGAAAACACCATATTCTCTTTTCTTTCCCCTTGTACAAAGGTACTTGCACCCCACCTCATGAACTGCTGGAGTGAAGCAGAACAGACATATAGTGTGGGGAGAGCCAAGAATTTGTGATGTGGGACACAAGATGCAACAGGATGCTGTAGTGGTGCAGGGATGCAGAACTGAGGAAAGCAGTCCAACCCCACCTCATGCTACAGTACCCACCAGACCAAGCATAAGTCTTGGTTTTCTAGACAGATCACATCAGCTGGCATGTGAGAAAAGGCAAGTAGTGTTCCTAAAAGGGCATTACTCCACCTCTCCACACACCACTCTTGCTCAAGATCTCACCAACCTCTTATGCAAAATGGTCCAATAGTCTCAAGATTTGCAGAGATGAATCATGCTAACTTTTTTATTTTGGGACTGCGTTAGTTTGAACAAAGTAGTCATGGCCTCTCAGAGCCAGAACTGGTAAACAAAAATCTTTTTAGATGAAAATAAGGAGAATTTTTAAGGACCCAACAAGTGTTGACTGAAGAGATACCTTCAAAATGAATGAAAAGGAAGGAGGCGAAGCCTTAGAAGTTCAGAATTGTGAAGAGGGGTACAAAATCTACCAAAAATAAATGCTCTTGTCCCAGAGGACAGGTTTCTGCCATGAATTTCAGGATTAAAATACTTCTTCAATATGCCTTCAAACTTCAAGTCTGAACCTTGGAGCTAGAAAATTATAGAGGAAGAAACTTCCTTTCTGTGGCATCTCTGAAGTTCCAGCTCCTCGGCAAAAAAAAACAAGTGCAGAGAAGCCACACAAGTGAAATGTTCTCAATACTGACTTTTGTAACAACTTTTTCAAAATTTCACCTTGGATTCAGCCTGGCACTAGACAGTTTTACTCTGCTCGTCCAGACTGGTTTTGTCTAGTGAATGCAGGGGCATTCAAACCTCCGTACAGCAGCACATTCAAACCACTGACATTTTCACTGCATTTCTGTCTTTTACACCCTCTGTGCTCAATGTGTGCTTGATTGCAGAACTCAGGCTTGCACTTAATGCTTTCAAAAGTACTTCAGCATAGTGTTGAGAAGGATTTGTTGCAGCAGCTAGTACACAAACAGACTAGGCAAGTGTGAAACCAGATGTCCAAGTGTTTGCACTTGGACTTGCTGAGATTTTAGCATAAGCACAACTGTTCAGACAACTGCCACTGAGTAATTCTGAAACCTAACATAGCTTCTTTGTTTACATTTTTATTACTCCCTGAGAGTATTGGGAAAGTGCTGACTGGCAGCTCCTGAAGGGCCAAGACTTACATTCTACACCTTATGTTCACACAGAACTTTGACAGGAAGACTCTCCCAGCACAGTCTCTTGCATCCAGCAGAGGTATTCCCAGAAGGGAAAACTGTTAATGCCTCCCATCCCCGTGGATTCTTTGTCTGCGCACCGAGACTGCTTCTGGTTATGCGTAACAGTCCCCCTGGAATTGAGCTAACACCACCAATTCATCGAGCGCTGACTGCCAAGGATGTGTCAGTTGGTTGCCAGAAGACTGAATTAAAGAACTAACACTTTTGTTGCACTTTTTCACAAAAAAAGTCACATAGTTTATGTGACATCTTTTGCTCAGCTTTTTCTCCTAAAGGAGGTAAGAAATGGAGACAAGGCTCTGTCAGTTACTTCACCTGCAACCTTTGGACAATGCATTTTGCTTTTCTGCACCTCAGTTTCTCCATCTGCTAATTACTGGTGCTCTATTTTGAGATGGTCCCACCAAAAAAGTGTTGCATGAACCAGTAGCTTTATTCTTAATGCACTTCAAAACAGAACTTTCTTCTTCTCTAAGTGAAATAGTCTGAAAAGTTTCTTTCCATTGGATTGAGTTGGTTTTTGATACCATGCTGCCCCAGCAGCTCACCCAGAGCCACATTAAAAGAGAACTGATGTCATGCAGCCTTGCCTCCACACACCACCTGGACATGGTAACTGCTGCCACTGCAATTTCATTCTTGCTTGCTGTTTGCAAATTTCAGTTCCTCTGGTTGTGTGCTGTAAAAATTTTGATTCATACTTTACTTTCTAAATATTGTGGCTTTTCTTGTGCAATTGCTTAAGAAAGATGGCCTGTATTGTGCAAAAGGATCTCTTATGACACAGCGCATGCACAGTGTAACAGACAAAGCCCATTAAGAGCCTGGCTGTTCTTTCTAGCTTTATTTCACATCAAGATGCATGTTGTTTTTCAGTGGGGAAGAAAACAGAGGTCACAGTGGAAATACCAGATGTACCTTGCTGTTCATAGCGTTCACATTCTACAAGTAGAAGGTGCTGATACTGCAAGGTGAGAGGCATCTGCTAGAACAGGCTGAGCTTTCCCAGCTCCTCCTGGCTTCTGCACCCCACAGGATGAAGTCTGTAGACGTAGCAGAATCCCCAAAAGGTGCTCTACCAGATATCATGCAAAACAGAGCATCACCCTACATAATCCTTCTTTTTTTTATTTTCCTCTGCTACTTGGTATGACTGCAGAAAACTTCCAGCACCCTTCACCAACAGATTGATCCATAAAGCAAAGTTTCATCAGCTTGGTCTGCTCACCATGCCAAAAATCAAGATGACGCCACGCACATTTAGAGAAAGAAAGGCTTGCTTAACAGCCAAAAAGAGGAAAACACACATTTCTTCAGGGACTGTTTTGTTCACTGAGGAATTGCCACATTTGGCAAATATACAAAAAACCCAACCCAAACCAACAACAAAAATCAAAGCAAAGTAATAAAAACTGTGTACAGTCGTTAATTTATAACAACAGGAGCTGCCCACAGCTGATTTTTTTCAGAGAACCACCATAGCTGGTGAATAGTGGAAGATTAGGTAAGGATGTCATATATCTTAGTGACCTGTTCTAACTACAGAAGTATTTACTTCAATACAGAAGTATTGATCTGTGCTTCTTTTTGACTCTTTCCATTCATCTAAAACCAATACTCTCTCCAACTGCATTTAATTCAAAAGCCTGGACTATACTTTCAATTCAGTGGTCCAATTTTGTTTCTAAATGCTTTTTGCTCTTGTTTCCTAACAACTAAGTGCAGTTATTCTGGCAAATGCTTCTTCTAAGCGTTGAAGGATGAATGCACAGAAGTGGAAAAAAAAAACCATCTACACTAAGATTATCGGTCTTTGCACAAGGGCTTTGCAATCATTAGAAAGGAAGGCAGTAGCAAGCAAGAATATGGAGGCAATGTCACAGCCAGAGGACTGAATACTGCACAGCCCTAGAAGTTCAGTGCTGGCAAAGTTGAAGGCCTACTCAGTAAAAAGCCCAGCAGGTACTGCAACACTCAGTGCACTGTATTTCATGTCCCCTGTACCGTTTAATGACTAAGTTAAAAACTGCAGTACTTTCACCTTGTACAAATAAATTAGTAAATCTCACTTCTCAACGATACCTCCCAAAAATATTATCTTTGGTCCATATAGCCTGAAAATCATTACTTATTTACCATCAAGTTTTCAGAACATATTCTCCTCATGTGAACAGATGACTTGTGCCAGCACAGAGGAGGGGACGTATTTTTAACAGTGGTGGCTTCCCACGTACATTTTTAAGAGCCAACAAAGGAGACAAATTCTGTGAAAAGTGTCTCCCCAATATGCATCTCTCCTTTTCCTGTTGAGGGATCATGCCTCTGACAAACCAGTGCTCAAAGCAAACACACTTCTGCAGCTCTCTTTGGAAAACTTCCCCCACTGTTCTGCCCTTATGGTCTTGTCAACACCCTCTCCTCACAAACAGCTGCTTCCCATCTGAACTGATTTCTGAGCACAGTTCCAGTAATACAACAAACAGAATCACCAGCACTCAGAGGGATGAGAGATAAAAAATTAAATGCAAGTGTCCAGTGATTATCATTCGAAGCCTTTGATTTTCTTCAACAAAAAGGGAAGTAAATAAAAGAGAAATGACCCTTCATATGAAGGACCAAAGTACTCTCAGTCTACAATATCTCAGCTGACAACTGTCAATGGTTACACCAAATCAGGTAATTAACATCCAGTTCCTTTTCACACTGTCCTGAAGTAGTCGACAACCATTCAAACTGTATTTCCTTTCTGTCTCCTCTTCCACAGATGAAACAAAATAAAAGATCTCAAGTAATGATGGCAAGAGTCAGTAATGATAAAAATCTAAGGAAGGCTGACAGGACATATTTCTAGCACTACTGGCCTGGCACCTAGAACTTTTGCATAACAACAAAGCATCAGAAACAAAACCATCCACATCAACCACTCTCAAGGAAAAGCTAGCACTGGGTCTGAGTATGAGCTCCCATCTACCAGAACCCTGCTTTAGCAATAAATGCCAGAGCCTGGGGTAGGACCTGGGGCCATGCCTCCATTGGTGAGCCTGCAAGGCCAGGACATATGCTTGAGCCTTGCAATTCTGGGAGAAAACTGGGAGAATGTTTCCTGGCATGCTCTGGCCTGGGCCTCCTAGCATTCTCCCAAACAATTCTCACGCATGGTGCCAGTTAGGATAGGCCAAAGACCATTCCCAGTAAGCAGTCTGAATGCAGCTATACTGCTTTGACACTCAGAGTTCAATGGTACAAGACAGGACCAGATCATGCCAGCTGGCCACAGGGCCAAAGAGTAAAGCCTAGCACTGTTTTGTTTACTACATTTGTAGCTAAAGTCTCTTGATTAACAATACAATGCATTAACCACTGATCAGCTCTAACAACACAGATAAACTTTGGCATCCATGCCTTCTCCTCTGTGACCTACATATTAAATAGCACACACCCTACTCATGTATACCTACATTCAGCTTGTCCATTTTTCCCACAACAACATGGATGCTATTTATGAATCAGGTTTGTGAGTCCAAAAAACTTTTATAACCTTCCGCTACTGCCCCTTCATACAACATGGAAAGGGCTTCTTTAGCTACCTAGTGATGAGGTTAACAGCCAAGGCTCCCTGAGGTGAGGCATTCAAAGCAGTTGCCAGATTAGACAGAAAGTCCCATGGGACCAGAGACTTTGCTGTGTAGCTGAAACCTACCCACCTATCTGAGATAAGAATTTGCATTTTAGTGAGGTCTTATCAGGATTCTGCTGCCAAAGCAAGGCCCTCCACCAGTGACACAGGCAGTTTGAATATCAGGGAACTACTCTCATTGTCAGCTTCCTCAGCATCCAAAATAATCCCTGAATGCAACCTTTCATGTTTTCCCCTCTTTCCTGACAAGTATTTCCCTCATGTATCCCATGACGGGTTGTTCCAAATTACCCAAACCATGCTAGGATGCCAGAAGCATGAGCAGGCAAAACTTTCAAGACAAAAGTGTTATCACTAATGTGATTTACTGTAGATAAAAGAAGGTGTAAGAGGATATGGATGATGTTGTTAGGCTTTTTTAAAATCTAAGCCCATTCTGTCATGTACAAAGGTAGTGAACGTCTGGCAGACATCCAGTAAAATGAGACTCAACTCATGGGTTTAAAGCCGTTTCCTAATAAATTGCTCAAATCCCAAAGATAAGCATCACTCCTTGATGGCAAGCTCAGCAGTCAGGGTCACTGGTGCAAAGGACTGCAGCAACCTCTTTGTAAAAGAAGTGCTCTCAGGCAAGGGGCAAGCATTGTGCCTCTCAGGGATCAGCATTTGCTCATTCTGACACCCTGGGTCAAGACATGTCAGCAGAAAGGATGTGGGTTTGGTATCACTGGCAGCGGCTCTGGTTCACAACTAAACCAGCAACCTGATTTGTGCAAGGCAAACTCCTAGCCTAATCACATCAAGTTTCACACCCAAAACACACAGTCAAACATAATATATGCTTGAGACAGGAGCCCTGGAAATGTTGGTCCTATCACTTAGCTAGTGGCAACTTAACAACTGACAAATTCACAAGGAATATATAATCAGCACTCTGCCTATCAGATTGTTTGCTACTTCTTTTTTTTTTTTAACTGAAAGTCTATTACTTAGCCAAATAAATTATGATTAGTCTAGAAAGATTTTTAAGGACTAAACAACTGCACTTGTTAAAAAAAAAAAAGTGTCCTCATTTTAGATAAGCAAAGTGGCTTGGGAACCAACAAATTAACCTGTTGGCACAAGAACTGACCACAGCAGAGTGGCCAGAAGTACAAAATGAAAGTCAGGTTAAGAATGGTCACAAAATTTACTCCATAAGTCATGAGACATCAGATTAATTGCAACAAGGTATTATTTCTATGGCTGATATGCTTCCATATAAAAATAACTTCAGCAATGGGAATAGCAGTGAGAATGACCAGTATCCTCACATGAACCTAAATATTCTTGTAACTCAGTTCTACAGTCCCATCACCTCAGTAATCATACTCACCTTTAAATAATCAGGGCTTAGAAATCTATTGCCCTCTCTGCAACTCAAAGATACGACATAAAATTGTCACTGTTTCCGGAACTGTAGGAAGTGACATTGCCAACCAGTTTGTAACAAGTTCTTGTGCTGGTAACACTGGGTGAAAGGGCAGACAGGCCTAAGACATAAGCCTCACAATGCCAGAACAGTCACTATCTGTCTTTCTGTCCCTGGGCTTGAAGGGGCCTATAAGAGCAACATTCAGCTTTGGGCAATCAGTGTCTCATGGCCTGACATATGGCATTCAGCTGTGTAAGCAAGGAGGAAGACTCATTAGGAAGAGTGAAGGAACTGTTTTCTCATCACAGAGCTGTTTTCTCTTACTCTGCTCGTGTGATCTGCAGTTCAAAGGGAGCCAAGGTCTCTTCAGATGAGTGGAATCTACAGAAGGTGAAAGTGATATGCAGAAGTCAGGTGTTTTAACCAGACAGCCACCCTAAGGTTCTGTCCCAGTACAGATCCACTGCAGTTCTCTATGTCTGTCACAGCTTGATTCAATCGCATTTGCAGAGGTAGTGTGAAAGCTTTAATCACACCTGACTGGGTAATTAAGCAGGACTCTTCATCTGCAGTAATGTTTAAATCCAAGATTTTGGTCAGATCTCAGGCATGCTGTTGGTGCAACCCCCAGTCCAAGCCTCAATTTGTAACACAGAAGGGAAAAGCAGTCAAAGGTAGTGTTCAGTCTGGCTGAGACAGCTTTGCATGAACTGCATTGCTCCACAAGGAAGTCTTTGTAGCCGATTGAGAAACGACATGGTTGCTTACTTCAAATCTTTCCTTGTCTCTAGCTGTACTCACTCCTGGTAACTGGGACAAGCCGCCATTTGCACAGGAATTTCAAGCATCATCAAAATCAAAAGATACATCACCATTTACATCCTAAACCACACTACAACTGTGCAAGGCCTTTACTATTGCAGGCTGGAAATCCATCGCGGGAGACTAAAACAGAAAAGGGATTCAACAGCTGGAAAGAAGAAAGAAATTCACACAGTCCCTTTATATTTTCTTGCAAGTGCCTGAAGCAAACAATAGGCAGGCAACAGAAATAAGTAATTTCTTGAAAGCTTCATCTGTCACAGACTCATCTGGGCGCCCAAAGGCAGACACTGCACTTGGGAGATCCAGCTTTCTCAAGCCTCAGATACTCTCTGTGTCAGATGCCTCTGGGACTGCCAGGATATGCACGTTGGAAAGCTGCACACACATCACTCTCTTCCCCTTAGGAGGGTTCAGTGTTGCACTTCCAGGGCACCCCCCAGAAGTCTGAATACTAGACTGCTCCCGTAAATGCTTTATGCCAACACCTAGTCCCAGTCACTGGCATGAGCAATGAGTTGTCCTCAAATGCAGGTACAAACCCAGACAAACCTTCCTCAAGGCTCTCCTGTGACAGTAATACTCTGTACACTCTACAAAACCTGTGAAGTAATCCACTCCCGCACTTGGTACTGCTAAAATCTTGGGAATGCCTTGCATCTGGTGTTTTGGGCACTAGAGTTCAGGACACACTTTAGAGAATCCAGATAACATCACAGGACTTACAGAAGTAAAACGAAATAGTTTTTGAGAAAGAAAAGTTAAACAATTTGACAATATAGCATAATCTGAAGCAAAATGTGAAAACATTCTTGAAATATTTAAGGGATTGACAGAAATAAACAAAGAGCACTGCAAAAAAAAGATTAGACATTATGTTAGGCATAAAGAAGACCTTTCTAATACTAACAACAGTTAAACACCAGGATAAACCATCTGAAATGAAGACCTTTTCATGTCAAAACATGATGGGATGGTTTGTCAAGATTCTCTGCAAGGTTACGTTTCATGATTCCATGATACAATGTAAAATTGAAGAATCACGTTTCCCACCCCTGCAAACCAGTACTCCTGCCTATGGCAGAAATACTGTGTGACCTGGGGAGTGGAAAATTATCACAGCTTTTAAACTTTTTTGCTTCCTGTATTTAGGGACAAACAAGTTCTCATAATGGGTATCAGTTTGCTTCCTGCAAACATCAGCCAAAAATGTTGTAAAATGAAACATGCATTCAGCTATATACCAAGCAACTCTAATATTCTGCTCTCTATGATGCTTGGTTCACTTTTTCATCCCCATGCCCTTTCCTACCAGAGCCCAGGGTCTCTGTCGCTCCCTTCCCTCAGCTCCCAGAGCGCTATTGCAAGGGCGTTTTGTTGCAGAGGCACCAGCGTGGCTCTGGGAAAGCCCAGGGAGGCCAAGCACTCCCTCCTCCCTCAGAGATCATGGCACATATTCAAACAACAACTCGCACGCCTGAAATGAGAGGGAGGGACAAGTGGCAAAAGGGCTGATTGATCACAGCACAGCAACCAAGAGGAGGGAGAGATGCAGAGCCAGAATGAGGTCAGACACCTCATTCCAAAGGATGTAACAAGACCAAAGTAGGTCTGAGATAAAGCGTAACAGGGGTCAGATGCACACCAAGCTGGAATGAGTTAAGGGAAGCAAAGAGAAAGTAGTTTTAATTCTCAAGTGTATGGCAGTAAACTGGTGAAACTACACAGGGGATTTATTGATATTTTCTCACCGTGGAAATTCTGTGAGAGTGCAAAAAGAATAAACACCTTCGTTCCTATAAAAAACCTTCTGTTCTCCTACATAACTCCGATTTGTAAAGCCTCACTACAAAAGGTACAGGCTCAGCACACTATTTGCAAAGTGACACACTAAGCTCATATATCTCAGAGCAGGAGAGAACCTGGGTAATCTGGATCCTCCAGCCCTGATCATAGACCTGTGGCTGTAAACTGGGCTCTCTAGACCACAGGCTCAGATGAATAAATATTTTCAGAGCTATCTCTTTGCTTTGTTTTGCTTTTCAGTTTTTCACTTTTGCTTCATCTTTCTACATCCAGACCATTTTCTTCACTTTCTTTCCTTGTATCCAGGGCAAAAGAACCTTTTAGTCTATTTGCATTTCAGCCTTTAGCAGCTGATTTTGCACTACACTTGGTCTAAATAGAAAACTCCACTGCCAACCCCAAATTCAAGAGTCATAACAAAAGCCCCCAAAAATCAGGAGCATTTTTGTTTTGCTAATGTTCTTTCTTCAATTCATGCTTTACAACCAGAAGGGCTACAAACACGTCATTTAAAATGAAAGCTGTGATCATCCTCAATTTACATATATCAGGAACCAGGCTTTAAAAAAAAATGCTCTGTGACTTTAAAACTAAACAGAAGAACATCTTGATCATCTGCAGTCCTAACAACTGGCTACAGGTGACCAACTGACCCAAACTAACAGAACAGAAAAGCCAATGGAGATCACTTCCAAACAATTTCCTTTCCCATCTCCTTCCTCTCCCTCAAATGCTCTTCTAGCTGTCTCATAACAAAGGAGCAACATTGCCCAAACCATACAGTTCATCCTCCAGAATCAGCATTTATCTGTATCTACTGAGGGTAAAGAGGCAGAGAACAGGGTAGGACAGGAAACCACAGCTCACAGCTGAGACAAATGGCCTGTTTGCTACTCTATCAGAGCACCAGAGCCTCATCTTGGATGCAAACAAGATTGTGAAATAGAAAGGGAACCAAAAAAAAAAAAAAAGCCTGTGATGCTTATCATGTTTCAAGATGGGTGGAGTGTAAAATCCAGAGATAGCTCAATTACAACTACAAAGCAAGCAAGAAAGGGGAGCAAAACATAAATATTTTGAGTCTGTAGGATGAGGGCTAATTTATCTGATGGCATGTGTCCTAATGTAACATTTATACAATTGATAGGATTGAAGACAACTTCTAGTTTTCATACAAAAATAAAGGAATGCATGATACTAAAACCTAAAAATAGTAGTGGTACAATTACCTATCCAATTTGATACCTATCTGGTAAGAACAATTCACCTTTCCTACTGTTTTCACATCTGCACAGAACAAACAGCAATTGCTCAAGCTAAAAGTACATCCTGTCATTCTGACATTAAAATTTACAAGTTGGTGGTTTGTCTTTGGAAAGATGAAAGAGACATATTTATATACAATGTAGAGAACATTTTGGCTTTATATATTTGCAATTATCTAAGCTGTGGGAGCTGCATATGCAAGTTTGAACTGAGTGTTCAGTGAAATAAAAGAACAGGGCAGGGGGGAAAGTGATGCAACAAAACACCTACCACTGCAATCCAGCGTATTGGATAACTACTGCTCCAATACTTCCACATGTAATTCATATGATTATATCTACAAACTAGTAAAAAAAAAATTTTAAAAAACTGACAGCTAACTGCTGTGTATTCACTATTCAACCTATTTTTAGAATGATGGTCAATGAGTATGTCTGAAATTGCTCAGGGCTCCTGTGTCTCCTTATTTGAGAGCTGGTCTTTAGTTACTGAAATATTAGTGTTAGATTTGACTGGGATTCTGTGGAATGACCATGCAGCAGTCAAACACACCACAGCCTTTCTTTTCTCAACAACTGTGCATGACTTCATACCGATTGACACTACAAGCAAGAACAGCTACCTAGCACCCGGGTAAGCCCGAGGGCTGCACTCTGCAGACACTGCACCTCAGTAGCGCGCTGGCAGCGCCACATTCCCGCACAGGACTGCATGCCACCGGACAGCTGCTGGCATTTATCCAACTGGTCACTCTAACTAAATTATCACCTAGTTTGATTCTGCCACACAAAAAAGAAATATTTACAAAATTACATAAGACAATATAAACATTTCCGTATATGTTACGGAGCTAAAAGAGGCCAAAGGATTAATTGAATCTTAAAGTCCGGACACCGAAAATCCTTACAGTTTATGATCACACCAGAGACTTACAACAGATTTATCTGCCTTTGTGTCTTTGCAGTTTACCTTACTCCTGAAACTTTTACTAAAATTCCATTAGGTTCTGACAATCTTCCACTTTGCTTCTTCTGTGATCAGTAGTTCTTTAATGATGTTAGCAGCAGTACATTTCCATCTGCTCCATGCAGCTCTCCCTGCTGCTTACAAAGTTTGGCTGTGCAACAAGCCTTTACTAGTACAGTCAGTAACATAGCTGCATAACTGCAATACTGTCTATTAATACCCCTGAGCTACACAGCGTTTCTTCAGGGATGATTCCATAATTTACAATAATACCATCCCTGCCTAACAAAATAGCAAATAACACAGGACATAATATAGTGTGTGTACATTCATAACTAAATCATTAACTTCAGGTCATCAGCTGTGAGCTGGTAGAAAAGAGTTTTCCCCTCTCCTTCCTTATTTTGAGGAAATATCTAGGACAACTAGGACTATTGAAATGATGGCATAGATATAGCATCATATCTGTATTATATCACAATCCAGACTCTGTTTTAAAAAACAGCTATATCCCTTGGAATTGATCATCTCACTTTGTAAGATGTGGAACAAACCACAGGGTAAAGCTATTGGGTTTCATTCTCTCCATAGTTATGATACATTATACTATAATAGATAATACACACATAATATATATATATATATTAAATGGAGACTGAAAAATTATGGAACATCTAAGTTAAATTTGCAGATATAACTCCATTTGTCAAAATTACTTTAGGTATAAAATATAACAGATTCTAGAGACTAAATTTTATTTAAATAAGTAAACATCTGTAGCATTTTCATTAAATGAGTACAAAACTCACAGCAAAATATTCTTAAAAGTGACTAACACAATTTTTATTGTTAGAAAATAGAACTCCATGTTCTCTAACTCTAATTATACTCACTTTATTAACTTATGAAAGCAAAATATGGACCACAATCTTTTAGGCAAAGAAAATAAGGACTGTGTCCTCATGCTAATAATGAACCTATTTTCCCCTGCAGCTTAGTGGGAAAATGTTTCTAAGCATAGTAAAAAAGAAAAAGGAAACCTTTCCTTAAATATGATCATACATTCATCTCCTAAAACAGATTAAAATACTGTAAGTAAATTGAAGTTACTTTGATTTATTTGCAAATGCATAGTATTAAATGCTTACAAGATCCTAAATACTTAAGAGATTCTTTTACATTACCAGGGAACACAGGAAGCTGCTGCTAGCAAGCAACTTCAGTGCTGTGAATAAACCCATAGAATTTAGCTGTTTGCTTTTTGAAACATTGTTTATTGAGAACACTTAATGAGGACTAGGACTTCAATAGCAAGTATTTAACCAAGAGCACGGATTCCCTCACATAAGCACAACTGTCCCAGCCTACTTGGAGGAAACTCATTACGATGATAGAAAGATATGAGATTTAGCCTTCCTTTATTTAACCCAAACTATTGAGGTTTCTTGAGCAAAGGAACCCATACCCCACATCTCTCTCATCTCCTTTTTGACAGGAACAAGTTTCCAGAAGATCTGGGTACTGCAGTTCTCCTGCACAGAACTGCAGTCTTTCACTGCAGCCAAAATTACTTCTGGATCATATGGAGTACAAACCATTTCAGTACAATTCACATTATGGAAAAAACAACTAACTTTGCCTAATCACACTGGAGTGTTAACCTGGTGCGTTACCCCAGGAAGTATAACAGCGTACGTTTATTTTGCACTGGGTAAGAGCTGGAGAGACAGACCCATAGGGCAGCAGGGGTGGTTCCTGTGCAGCGATGCCAGCACGCTCCGGAGAGTGAACAAATGGAAGTTATGTGGCCTGCATTTGCGAGGCCAAGCAGAGTTGAGAATACAGAGTCCCAGGGCTACAGCAGTACTTTCATTAGTGTCATAAGGCAAAACTTTTGGCCTATAACTGCATTGAATCCCAGTGATTATATGGATGATATTATCCTTGCATGTCGTGTCAGCTGTCCATTGTGGGAGGTGGGGCAGAATTCATTCTTGTAGGCTGTTTTGTTAGAAGGATTAATTTACGGCCATCCACAGAATTTACGCAGGAAATATTTCACACTCCAAATTTTATTTTAAAAAGTTTCATCCCACTATTGCTCCTTTTACCCTCACACACTGCAGTAGATCTTCATTCTCCTTTCCTTGGGGCTGACACCATTCAGCTATCTGAATGCAGTTGTACAGAGATTCAGTCCATAAGATGTAGGTCAATGACTGAAGAAACTGACATTATTCAGGACAGCACATGAATACTTGACATGCGCACAAAGTTAAGCCTGTGGATGAATGCTGTTTTAAACTAAGGCCCAGAGATAAGAAAGATCCTACCCCTCATTGCTTTATTCAAACATAATTAACAAAACACAAATTTTGCAGCAGGGCAAAGCTGCAGTTCCAGAACCAACCTGCAAGATCATACTATAGCCACTCTACACCTGGTAACAATGTGCCTTGGAAGGACTCTAACTGCCAGCAGTGCTAGCCAAGACCTCAGCGAGTGCACTCCATCAGGATCTTCTCCTGCCATTACCTAGGGCACATTACTCACTGCAGCTCTAATGAAAACTTTCAAGTTAATGAATACAAATAAATAAAAGACCTGTTTTGTTTCTTTAATATATGAAAATCCCATTTAACTAACACTGTGAATACATTTAGCTGTAAGAACCAAAATTAAAAATATATGTAGCTTGAATCTACATTCTAGCCTGCAGCTAATAAAATCTCAAATTCAGTACTTAGGACAGAGGAGTTTTCTGAGGGATTTTGGTTTTGTTTTGTCTGTAGGGAGGGGCTACAACCTACAGCTTTTATAAGAACCTTCTTGCATTCAGACAGAACCACAGTTCTAAATTAAGCTAACTGGCACTTCAGATGGAAAACTCTAATTAAAGGCTCTGAGTTCAACTACTGGAGAGAGAAGAGGAAGGTTGAAGTAGAGACTAGTTCATAAAGCAACCACATCCTTGTCATTTATCTTTTATGCTAGACAGTTTGCCACTTAGGTGAATCTGAAAAACACTGAAGACAAATTGATTTTAAAAAATAAACAAAAATCTTGCCAGAAGGACAGCTCAAAAGGGATCCAGGGCCTCAGCCCACTTAGATGAAACCAGAGTTTAGTCTTTATCTAGGAAAGCACCAGAAAGAATTCCTGCCCTGACCAACCTTTTAGAAATCTCTGCAGAGACTTCCTTTGCTTTGATTCTCAATCTCTGTGTGATCACTAGTTTATTCTTGTTCTTTTTTTAATGATATATCTGTTATCTAGTAACTTTTACTGCAGGCTCTTCTAGTTATTTGAAGGAGTGTGGTGGTACACAGATGAATTCCACATTTAGAGTCTATATAGGAAAATGGAAATATCCAGATGGATTTTTTTCTTCTGAACTAGCCCGTGGATAATTTCAGAGGCAGGTATAATTGTTTCCACATGCACAGACACACCCAGAACAATCACAAATTTATGTTTACCATTAAACAAAGATATATGTACAATATTTATTTATAAATAACTGGCAGTAAGGGTAGATTTTCCAAGTGGGTGTAAAAGCAACTTCTAAACAACAGCAACAACCAAAGAGCAGATCCATTCCTGGGTCCGTTCCTGCCACCCCGCGGGGCCGGGAAAGCTGCGGGGCCGACGCTGCCCGCGCTTCGCGCCGGGAGCGAGAGAACCGCGGCTCTGCCGGCCCCGAGCTACCAGGCGGCCCCTCGCTCGTCCCCCGCCCCCGCGGCCTCTCGAACAGAAACTCCCTCTCGGCGCTGCGGACCCGGACACGGGCACAGGCACTTCCACAAGTTGTGCCCCGCGCTGCCCCGCCGCCCTCGCAGCCCCGGGCCCGCCGGGAAGAGCCGCTCCGGGCCGTCCGCCCGGCCCCGTGATGCCCCTGAGGGCGCTCCCTCCGCGGGTGCTCCCCCCACCCAGCCCCGCGCTACCCCCGAGGGCGCTCCTCAGCCCCGCGGTGCCACTCACCGACTGCAGGAAGCGGAGGGTCCCCACGTAGTCGCGCTCAGTGCTGAGGATCTCGTTGAGGACGCAAAGGCGGAGGCGCAGCTGGCGGTCGGTGTCCTTGGGGCAGCCGGCGGGCTCGGCGGCGCTGGGGGCGCCGGGCGGCGGCGGTGGCTCCATGGTGGCGGCGCGGGCCGAGCGCTCCGCTCCCCTCTCCCTCAGGAGCCCCCCATGGCCCCCTCGGCCCTGCCTCGCCCGCGGCTGGAGGCGTTACAGAAGCCGGGCGCTGAGCGAAGCCCAGCTGCGGGACATGCCGGGGTAGCGGCACGGCACCGCTGAATAGAGCGCGAAGGGAAGTCCCGGTGGCAGGGAGGGGGAGCGAGGGGAAGGAGGGACGGGGCGGGCGCAGGCGGTGGAGCCCGGCCCCGGGGGCCTATCCGGGCCGGCGGAAGGCAGCGGGGCGGGGCGAGGCGAGGGCTACGGGCGTGCGGCCTCCTCATCTGTTCGTCCGGTACACTCTCACAGCCGCGTGTCCTCCTCACACGGAGTCCCTCACACACACGGACGCAGACACCGCCTCGCACCCGCACTCCCGTATTCCCCTCCCACATACACTCCCCTCACCCCCCCTTGCGCTGCAGACCCCCACACAGCTCGCCCTCTCGCATCCCTGCGCTTCACTCGCGTGTCGTGTTGCTGCACAGCCCGCACAGCGCAGTCACGCAGCACAGCCGGGCACTGGACTCACCCCCGCGCCACACGAACACAGCACAGGGCGAGGAACACACCGCGGCTGCTTGCACGAACAGGGATTTGTCCCCAACCCTGCAGGCCCCCTGCCCTGCCCACCACTATGGGGTGGTCACACGGCCACGTCATACACTCAATTGTCACACAGGAATGCACACACCAGAATGGACACAAATATGCAGAAATAAGGTATCACAGACTTCCATGCCAACAAGGAATAAATACATAAAACATACTTCATCACTGTGAATCCAAGATGCAGGGGTTTTAAGTTGGTTGCAACTGCCTGTGCAAAGTGAGTGCACGGCATTAGGGCAGGGATGAACAGGGCAAACTGCATACAAAAACAGGCTGAGGGCTGCAATTCAGCGCTACTTCCCCCATTCCCAAAAAACTAACTTGGTTCATACCAGTGGAGATTTTCCCAAATATCTTCATGCCACCATAAGAACACTGCCAGGCTTTTGCCAAACTAAAAATACATTTTTTTTTAATTAAGGAAAAAGGTTTCAAAAGGAAAATTTTAAAACCTTAATAATGTGAACTCTTAAGAGGCATAATGACAGAGACACTTATTGGATATACTACCTTAAGAAGTAAACTTAGCAAAACTAAACGTAACAAATAATGTAAAAATTGCCATCTTCCCCAGGCTAAACCAAAATACCTCTTGAACTTTTTATATCTTAACATGGGTTCTTTTTTTCTGTCTTGACTGGTCATTATTCTGGTTTTTAAATTTTCTATTCAGGAGTAAGTGTTGGTAGTCTAACACACCAAATTGTCATCTCAAGGCTTCATGGATAACACATTACATGGAATGAGAAAACAGCTCTTGGGTCAAGATACAGTTGCAGCAGGCTGCAGGTCTGCAGTGTAAAGAAAATACCTCAAATGCTTTCAGCCCTAGGTGTGGAAATTTTCTTTACCAAGTGTCCATATTTTATTTCTCCATGTCTCCTAATGAGGTAGGTCTTGGGTCAAGGTGTGCAATTATCATGGCTCTCGTGATACTCTGTGGCAGCACTTTCTGCATCCTCATCAGTGACAAACTTTCCCCTCACTCAGAGTCAGTCTGAAACACCATTGCTCAAAATGGGAAGGAACATGTGGGAAAGGTCTTATCTCCCTAAATGTCAGGGGTCCGAGGGAAAAGCACCGAGGAGAGGGATTGGCCAGGGTGGCTCTGGGTTCTGTGCAGGTCTCAGCTGCGCTGAGGAGTGCTCCGGGATGTGGGAGAGCACTGCAGAGCGGGTCGGGGACATGGGCAGGGAAGCAGAATCTCCAGAAGGTCAGATTAGACTCTAAATTCACTGGTTTTCTTTCAAGTTATTTACATTTAACCTTTTGTTTTCTTCTGAAAGTCACTACAGCGTTTTCATTTTGTGTCCGGTTGATCTCTTTTAAAATCATCTTTTTTTTTTTTTTTTTTCTTTTTGGGACAAAATACAGGAGGCAAGACTTTCTTCTAAAAGGTCCTGATTAAATACCGATACAGCCTGTTAGGAGAAATCCCCATCACCAAAGCTACGCCCCCACCCTGTGGCTGAATGAGAAAGTTGTTAGTTTTAAAGTTGTTTGTTTGTTAGCTCTGTCTCCTGTGTTTTCCTCAAAAATCTTATCATAATTTCATTTCCGTAGCAAGTGCTGAGACAGGAGCTCATGACAGCATAAGTAGGATGTTACCAGAGGGATGCCTCCACCGGTAGATGGTGAGTGCCTTTTTGTCAACATGGTGTACAAGCTGTGTTGCTTCAAAACACTCCTCTAGCTTTAGTGGCAGTATTGAAAGTATTACTGTGTAAGGATTTTAAAAAGGATGTTACTTGTGACTGGAAAGATTAAAATGTTAAGGAAAAAGACTTCCATTAAAATTAAAGGCGGTTTTTTCACTCTTTTTTAGAAATTGTTTTCTTTTGGCTCTAGGAAAATTCATTTTGGCAAAGTCCAAATTATTTCAGACACATATAATCCTTACTTTTGAATGGATATTTTATTAGTTGCTAGCATGGATTTTTATTTTAAAGAAAATAATATGTAATTAGCCAGAAAGCTTTTTTATTATTGAAGGGCTACTATGTGTTAACTGAAACTCCAGCTGAAAATATGTTCCTTCTAGCTTTTCTTTACACTTCATTTAAATTTTTTATATTTTTAAAAAGGAAGTAGTTTACAACTACTTCCAGTTTTGAAGAGAATTTTTACTGCCAATGTGTGTTTTCAAGTGAGCACTGCAAAAGCGAAAAAAAATGCTTCTACTATGTAAAACGGTCAGGGAGTCAATTACAAGGAGTCTGACATCAATTACCAGGAATTCAAGGTCTTTTGTGAAGATGTAATTAATTTACATGTGCTTGTAAGTTGTTTGCAGCTGTTACATTTTTATATTGTCTCTCCCAGTAGCAGCAAGGTGTCAAGGTCTCCACATGGTATCACAAAGAAAATAATCATCCATTACGTGTTTGTCTGCATACTGGCTGTATTCAATCTTGCAGGAGAAAATGTTATTCACTCTTAGCCTGCTGAAAGCTGTAGGAAAGCCCCCGGAAAGCTGTGTGAGATGTGATTGGTACCCTATTTGCTGTAGAAAGTGGATCTAGAAATCCCAAGTGATTGTAGAGTTTGTTGTTTTATACTGCTATACGCTTTAGACTCAGCAAGAAAGACCTGATAGACCACACACCTGCCTTTCCCCCACTTTTTTCTTCTCCTTTAACCACTGCTGTTCCTTTCTAAAAAGCACTATCTGTTCATCAGGCTTCCCAAAAGCATACTGTTCTGAACTTCTCTAAGTTAATTGATGTCGCACGCGGACACGAAGGAACACACAGACACCAACTCTGAAAGAGAAAGAAAGCCCAAAAGCCCCGGCCCAAAGGGCCCGCTTCTTTATTTTATACACTTTTAGAAAACCTCATGGATTGGAGAGTGAAATTACCACCCCTCAACTACATAGGTCAAAGGAGAAATCCATCAAATTTCTCCGCCTTAGGAGAAAGAATGAAAACATCCAGGCACAGTTAGGATAACATGGCTTATGTTTACAGAAAGTGCGTGAGAATTCTATTTACAGAATTAAAAACATTGAAGAACTGTGAAAAGCAAGGCAACAATTGATATTTTTTCTGCTAACTTTAGGAAATTTTGAAGCAAATCCCTATTTCTGTCTTGTAAGAGAATTGCTGCCCATGCATAGTTTCAAAGTGACTTGATGACTAAGGCAAATGTGGGAGGGCATTACATATACTGACCCTTTGTCTGTGAAGACAGTGTATATATGATTTATACCAAACAATTCCATACATTTATTTGTTTTTGTGGTGCTAAAAAATTCCAGCCTCTCATGCTTTGATTTATGAAAATGTTTATACAGCTTTTCAGTAGAATTCAGCACACCACAATTTCACAGTTTATTGAAGCTCTCTATGGTGAAAAGTACATGGACAATAAGAAGTGTTGGGTACAGTGTGCATCGAAGAGCAAAGGTATCTGAACTTTCCTCTCCTATAGTGATCTCCACTTGGTCTTTGTGTGCATCTTCTTACAGTTGTGTTAAAAGAGTCACTGAACTGCAGATCCCTGTGTGCTAGTGTATCAGGGGAGTTGTCTGCATCTCTTAGTGAAGATGGATCTCAAACAGGCCACATAAGGCAAGATAATTTAAGAGAAGCTTAAAGCTGGGCATGAGCTTTGCCTGGAGCTGCATAGCAGCCAGTAATTGCTGCAGTAAGGCAGGCCAGCAGAGAATGATTGCTCCTGTGAACCCACGTACCCTGGTTCCAGATTTGGTACACCATGTCCATGAGGCACCCTAAATTTACCGTTTCAGTTCAGCATTTACTAGTCCACAGCCCTTTTCCCTAAACAGTACAGAAATGCCCAAAGACTCATGGGAAATCAGTAAGTTGGTTGAAATGTGGTTCCCAAAACAATTTTGGCACTCAAGCCCTACATGTGACATACCCAGCTCAAGGTAGTTTGAGAATTTCCTGAGCTAGAGGTTGTATCTGGACCATTGTTTTTAATAGCCAACAATGGGCATATTTCCCACTAAATCCTCCTCTGACACACATTTAAGTGTTTGGCTTCTCCAGGATCCTTTAGTAGTTTGTTCCACATGTAATGATTACTACACGAAAAAGAAAATTCTTTTATTTAACGCTGATAATTTCCTTGGTTGCATCTTAACTTCACTACTGCAAAAAATAGAGCTTAGTCACTGTCTATGCTTTACTCCCCATTCAAAGATTTTGCAGACCTTTATTTCATCTCAGTGCTCTCCACACCAAGTTAAAATGCTCTAACCTGTTAGACTCTCCTCATATTGAAGCCTTTTTGCATGGCTAACTATCTTTCTTTCACTTCACTGTACTTACAGCAGCTCTACTATATCCTTTGGGAGACAGAAGTAAAAGGTTTGTGCAAGATATTAAAGAAGTCTGTGTGCCAGGGACCTGTTCAGGATGCAGTGATGGTCTGTGTGCTGCTTCCACAGAGGGTCTAAAATGCTGCTGCTGAGCAGAGAATAAACCTTGACTCCAGCACTTGTTTATTGAATGGCAGCAGCTAATTTAAATTCCAACATTGCATCTGTAGATATGCAAAGTAATTTTAGAAACTTCAGTCAAAATAATGTAGTTAATAGGGATTTCCATGTGAATGGTTAAAATCAAGTTCTGCCTGTGTACAGTGGACATGAATCACCTTTCACCCGCCCCTATATAATTCATTGCAGATAACTGATTTTGCTAAAGCCACTGCTGATTTATTCTAGCTAAGAATTAATCCCTTTGATTTCTACAAATTGTTAATCTTCAAGCAAGATATATGGAGGTGGTTTGCAGTGAGCTTTGCAGAAATAATTTCTTAGCTTCCCACTCTCCAGCAACCTAGACTGCCAGTGGAGCATTTGCATTTCCTTTTTTAACATCAGCCTAAAAATAGGTTTAAGATAAAGATGCTCAGGTAGCTTGAAAGCAGAGTGACTTGGAACAAATAGAGGTTTAGAGTGAACATGGAGAACAAAGAAAAAGAATTTTCTTTTTCTAGGGAGGGTTGGGTGGAATTCTCTGTGATTAAAGGATAATATAATACATGCATTCAGTTAAAGTCTGAAAGCACTTAATTAGACACATGGTGTGTGGCAGAAGGACATAAGTGTTACGTCCATTTGAAAACAGGGAAACTGAGATGCATACATCTGAAGTGGCTGCCCAAGAATACTGTGAATATGTGCAAAACAGAGCCTGCTCAAAGGGGCCCCCACGATAACACATGAGTCTCCAGTCAGCAACTCAGATTTTACCTGTGGGGTTGTTAGGCCACCTGTGAGTGAGATGAGACAGCAGTGCCCAAGGCTCGTATTTCTCCTTGGTGTCCCCACTTATTTGATAACTCTAATATCCTAGAGAAAACTGAAGGTTAACATAACTTCATGACAAAAAGGATTCAGGATTTGAGAAGAAAGAGGGAGATCCTATAAACTGTATCGTGGGACCTGCACACAAGCTTTCGCAAAATGTTACATCACTGTCTCACTTGGCAGAGGGACAACACAATGAGAATGGAGAGTTGCAGCCTTCCCATGAGGTCAGGGGAGATGGACAAAACGTTTTGAAAATATTACTGGTATTGAACTCACTAATTAATTGGAAATGTAGCTTATTTCCTTTTCATAGGTTTCAGTGAGATTTGTGTCAATTCCTAAATGAATATAATTGGGGAAGAAGCGTGTGTTATTTCATACATTCTGTAGTCAAGTCAAAACATTCAATTTTGGAAGACACTCTGGGAGAAGGCTGTATTTGCTATTACTCACTCCTCTGATAACTCTTTTTTTCCACTGTCTGATTCACTTCTTTTATCATTTCTCCTCTTTTGCTCTTCCTCAATCATACCCACCTACTTAAAACTAATCACGTACTAAAAAGTGCATAATTAGATTTTCATTATGCTCTTTCCTGACATAATTTTTGATTATGTAATTAAGGGTTCTCGTTGAGCTCTCGAACTGAGAGAAGATTTTTGGTTTAATTAATCAAATGGTCCTTCTCAATTCAGGGTATTTTTAAGCAGTTTTGTTTTTAAGTCAGGTGCAGAGAGTGTTTCTATTATTCCTGACATAATGCTATATGATCTGATCTTTACCCTCTAAAGCCAACAATGGAGAAACATTGCCTTGGCAGCAGACTCAGGTATATTTATCTAAAGAAAAGAAGATGAATCAAACTTCAACATGCTTGAAGTAGGACATTTTTTTTTTTAAATTTTGCAAGTTCTTTTTTTCTTTTGCAAATTGGAAGTTTGTCAGATTTTGATTAAATAGTCAATTAAACTGGGGCTGTTCCAAGTGATTTTTTCCCATGTGAGACCATTTACAAGTTTGCAACTCCTTACATTTTTTTCTGAAATATTAACATTCTTACAAAATTTATTCTTTTGGGGGAGTGCTAAAAAAGGCTGCTGGAAGCTTTGCAGATTGTATGCAAATAAGTATTTGCCCTGAGCTAACACAATCAAGCAAAAGTTCACTTTCTGTATTTTGTTCTCTGTAAGTACATGAAGTAAAAATAACATGAACAATAGTGCTTGTTTTTGGTTTTGTTATAAATTGCTTCTTCCTGACTGCATCTGTATTATTTCCTCTGTCAGTACATCGAACAGGAAAAGCCACCTACCTCTGCGTCAGCACGACCAATGTATAGAAACTATAACGAAGAAGTGGAGACTGGAATTATGTAGCCGGTTCAAAACTCATGGTGTTTTCACAACTAGAGCTGGAAAGAATCTTCTGCATGGAACAGAGAGTTGAAGATCAGAGAAAAAAAATGGTTTATGGCACATAAATAGATGTGGAATACATGGCACCCATCCATCTGCTCTTCTTTTCTCCAGTTCTATTCTCTGCTTTCCCCGATGCACCTCAGTGGTTTTGAAGATGTAGATCATGATTTTGGGGGCAAGGGATTGGCACTAGCTCACCAGTCTGTTGCCCGCTGCCTTTCAGCAGCAACATATGCTCCAGGGGTTTGGTGAATTGTTCTCACGCTTAAGATCAGACCATGCCTAAGGAACTGACTCGGCTGGGGCCCACTCCGTGTGCTGCACGAGGAAAAGGAGCAAACATCACCTAACGTAAAGCTGCATCTCCTGCTTCTTTGACACTCAGTGTTCCAAATGCAGTTGTAGAGAGATGGGATTTCTGGGATTTATTGTCTGCACCTGCAATTTTTGTCAGATTTTTTTTTAATACTGTAGTATATGAGTAAACTAACATGCATTTGTGAGATAATATGTGAATTCTTCTCCACTAAATACTAAGAGTGATGGAGGTCTGCATTTGATAAACTAAAGATCTTTGCTGAGGATGTGCTGAACCAGTTTGATATCACATTAGCACAATAGAGAGCTTGGTCATAATATGTAATTTTGCCATTTATAGGCTCCCTGTGCATCTTGTATCCAGGATAAAACTCTCTCCATGGTGATTGTAGTGCACATATTTTATATCTATAAGGCTGAATTCATGTAACTGGGAAAAACTTAGTCCTGTGTGTAGCTTGGACTGTTTTTATTGTTGAACTTGAGTTAACTGAAGTGTGAGCTACCCTTTTCCCCCTTTCAACATTGCTGCATGTTTTTACCACTTCCTTTGTGACACTGTGGTGAACAGGATCAAGAACTGATCAGCTGATCCAGCTCTACATTAACTGGAAGGCAAACAAACAAAAGGTCCTTTTTTAGTCAGATTTGCTCCCTGACAGGCTCAGTGTGCAACCCCCAAGAGCTACTGCTGGCATGAGAGGAGGTGTTCAGTCTAGTGGTAAGAGCAGGGCTGGGAAAAGGATTGGATTGCCTCCTCACCTGCAGATCAGTTTAAAGCCATTTGTGAAACCACAGCCTTGCACAAGTGCCTGTGTCAGTGCTGGATGCAGTCCTTGGAATTCTAACCACTTATATAAGGTCAGTGCATGGGCTGTGAGCTCACAGGGGGAGAAAGGCATTCTAGGAAATCATCACCAGCTCTAACAGAATACTAATTGACTACAGCAGTGCCACTAGGGAAGGAGAATCAGACTTTTTTTGCACTACTGATATTTTCAAAACAGGCTTTTTTCTTTTTCTCTGGTTGATCTTGTGCAGAAACATTAAAAGTAAGTGTAGGAATAAAAATGGCATTAAACTGACAGTATCACTTGTGAAATCACAGAACACTTTCATTTGAACTACGGTGTAAATTCTGTACAAGCCTTAACAGGAAGCTATAGGTAACAGAATTAGGAGGAGGCTCACGTGCTTTGCCATGGAAGATGGAACTGTAGGCTCAATGCTATGCTGAGGTTGCTTTTCAGGGGAAGAAGAAAAGATAATTTGAAGAAAATTATCTATCTATCTAACATGATAGAGAATGCTTTGTTTAAACAAAAACTGCTTTCCAAAGTCATAAGTATCTGTCTCTGGCCTGCACGACGTTTGGCTTTTATAGCTCATAGGGACACCCTAGTGTGAGGTGACTATGAAGTGTACAAGATTAAGCAGGATGTTCTTTCCCATTCTCAGGATGCTGTTTTGTCAATATGTTTCTTCTGATCCCGTAACATTTAGCCTCATAAAGCATTTGGGAAATACTGCAAGGACAAAGAAAATCAAGCTTAAGTAAAATAAGAGTGACTGGATAGCTCACTGGACCTGTTGGGTTATGCATGTTAATTCTAGTCCAATAGGAAGAAGATATAATAAGCAAAACCAAAACAAAGCTCCTTTTGTCTCAATGAAGATTCCTCTAAAGAATACCTAACTGCAACTCAAGAATAAATGAGTTCAGTAATAAGCAGAGAGAGGAAGCCTTTCCTGCTGAGAGGAAAGGAAACAAGCCTCTTTAAATCTGAATCAAGGAGCCAAGGAACTGTCTTGAACTGGCTTTGTGAAAGACTTGAAGAGTTCTGCACATACATGAATAAGGTCTATACTTTATGGTAAAACTAGGGACAGTTCTTGATGATACTCTGAGTTTCTTACAAGAAATGATGAGACATAAAGGTCAGATTAAAGGTCAGAGAGAAGGTCATTTATCAATTTAATTCCTCATGGAGCTACTCATAGCTCTCCTGACTGAAGTCATCCTGATAGAAGGCAAAATCAGGCCTGATGCAAGGCATGCATATCAGAGGTGGAGAGCAACTGCTAAAATGCTGTAAATGTGCAAATATTGTTCAAATACTTTCAGTTTAAGAAATTCTGACGGAGTTTTGTTATATTGGTGTATCTAGCCAGGGTCAACCCACTACAACTGGAAACCAGGATCTTCAGTAGCTTAGTATTCTGTTTCCTTTGTTTTTTGCAAATACAAAATTTCTGTCAACAAAATCTGCCTTGTTATACTCTTACCTTGGTGAAAAGCAGAGTGCTGTGCAAAGCAGGCTGCTCTGTGCACGGACACAACGTGGAACAGTCAGTCCTGTTCTATTCAGATACGCGCAACTCTAACTAGCGCTTGTGTGGCACGTAAAGTCTCATTATCACCTCTCAGACAGGAAATTTGGAAGTGAGTGATTATCCAGCCCTGGGTCTTCCACCTCTCCGGCACCTCAGGGTGTGGGAGCTACTCAATTGCATTTGCATCTTTCCAAACAATTACACTTCTCACTCTGCAGGCAAAAGCAGGAGTTGGCAAAAATACTCTTCCCAAATGCTCCCTCACTCTGGCTGCTATAATTTAAAAATAGACTTTTTGTTGTTTTAAAGACATTTTGTTTCTAATGTTTCTCTATAGTTAGGTAATTGCAGACTTTTCTGGCCTAGATATGGTTCTAAACACTGTAAAAGATAAATGGTCTGAAATTTTCAAGCCTGAGTATGTTAAGCTCTTAAAATTACTGTGTTTAGGGCTGCTGCTCATCAGAAGCACATGCTGCTATCAGTGAGAGCAGTGGCTGTTCAGTAATATGGGCCATGAAGGCAATCATATTTGAATATTTGAACACTTTGATTTAAAGTCTGATCTTCAGATTCTATTGCATCTTTGGTTGTCTGAACACTGTTACATTCCTACAACATCCTCTTATGGTTACACATTATTTGTTATCATGACAAGGAATAGAGGCTGCATTTCAGTATGGAAGGGTCTGTGTCTGCTTCTGTCCAGCACATGTGGTTTATTGCAATACTCTCATGTGAGTCTGGTACCACAGCTGATCTCAGGAAGGGGCTCCTGCCAGGACAAGTGAAAAAAAAATCTCTAACTTGGTTTTGATTGAAAGGCGGGATTTTAACAAAATTATTCTGTGGGAGAAGTGTCTGCTTTCTTTCAAAGGCTGCTGATCCTTTGAAATGTGAAAAAATGAAAACTGCAGATTTGGGGTATAGCCAAAGTATGTTTTTCAGATTTTTTTATAAGAAAGTTCAAGTTCTTTTGTGAGAGAGAGAACTGCAAATCTGATCTGTCCTGATGGCTTTATAAGGAAAGAAGAATTTAATTTGTATTTACTTAAAATTGTATAAATCTCATTTATTCCAAATACTGCTATTATCCTTTGTAAATTACTTCAAGGAAAAATATTGGGCTAAAAGGTAAAATCTAAGCAGTGAGCAGAAACGCTGCAGTCAGCTCTGAGAGCCAGATGTGGGGGCTGGCAGCGGTGCAGGTCTGGCCCAGCATGGGGGACAAACAGCTCCAGTGCCTCTCCTGCCAAGTGATTTTTCTTTTCATCTCATGACTTTGCGCGGTGCTGTTTAGATATATTGTCAGTGCCCTTTTTCCACATTACAGAGCTTCTCTGAGCAGGAGTGCAAGTTCAGTGTGAGGCTGTTGGCAGTAAATTGGTCAGAAGACATAGAAAGTCTAAGACTGGGATTTGAAGAAAACAGTGGGAATGAAAGGGAGAGCATTGTCTATAAACATCATGGTGAAATGTCTTGCTAATACCACATGAATACTTGTATAATTACCCACTTAATAGTTACCTCAATTATACTTCTAGCAGTGGGATAACTCTTTACTATGTGGATTTATTGATTCTAGGGCATGTAGTGTTGAACTGGAAAAAATTAGAGAGCTGAGATAGTGAATCAAATGAGGACCCCCCCTGGGAAATCCACTAGTAAGTACATTACTGGACAGCAGGGAAAGTGGCTGGAAGCCAGGCAGAATAAATAGAATCAGTCCCGAAGGAAATGATTAAAAATGAGCAGAAGAAGGGAAAATAAGTTCTGTGCTAATGCTGGACTGGGAACTAAGCTACTGTATATACATACCAGTGCTGGTTTTCTGAGAATTTTCCTGTCCATTCTGCATCTATTTTTAGAGTGTGGTTTCCTTTGTAAAGCAAACTATGTAGCAATATGCCAGTGGGAAAGTGCTGTGAGGTTAGTCCTGTCAGTCAGCACAGAGCACCTGGCCTCTGGGCAGAAATCCAGACAAGCTTCTTGCCAAGGAAGTAGCTTGTACAAACTGTGAACTCTGTCCACCTGTTAGGCATTGTTTGCTCATGATTTATGTCTCGCACTACAGACGTATTTGCCACAATGAGCTATTTACAGCAGTTTAATAGTAATTCTTGTAATTGGCACCAAATCCACTGGCAAACACATGCATGCAGGTATTTCTTCCCCCTTGGTCTGCCTTCTCTCCCACTGGAAAGGCTTTCTTTCTTTGTATGCCTCCAGCCAGGGGCACCCATCATGCAATTACGCTCTGCAGCACGGTGCTGTGTTCAGCAGTAGCATTGGACTAGGCTTTGTTGCTTTTGAATTAACCAAATAAATCACATTCTTCCCTCAGAAAATCAGTTGCTGTAATCTTAAAATATTTAGAGGAAAAGACACATGAGGTTGCATCTTTTTTTGAATTACAGATTTTTAAAAGAACTCTTCTCTGCCTTTTTGGCTTTTTCTTTCTTGAATCTTCAAGCAGTCTTTGATGTAGTGAGCTCATCAGTTTGATACAAATGGTTCAACTATCTTTGGCCTTTACATCAAATCGCACTCACCAAAGGAATGTGCTTGTATTTAAAAAATATTCATATTTCTATGGAAGTGGAAAAGAGAGAAAGCAACCAAGAGGAAGAGGGCTGTGCTTCAGGAGAACGGGGTTGGGGGTGGGAGTTCCTCCCGCGTGATCCCTGTTGCTCATGTGCTCAGTGGCAGACCTATAATAGCCCAGACAAGGGAGAGACAGGTCAATAACAAAATAGGAAAGCATATAAAAGGCAGCAATTTTTTGTCACAGATGCCAGCCTAGGCAGCAAATCATCAGAGGGGCAAGTGCCTTGCTACGGCATAAATATCAGTATTCCTGATTTACTTTTCTCATGGCTGAGGAAAGCCTCAGCTGGAGAGCAATCCTGTCCCCCAGTGTTTGCAAATGTTGGTAATGATGAAAGGGTTAAATCTGCATCTGGGTCCTGCTACAGGTCACATTTCAGTTTCTTGGATTTCCTATTTTATTGCTTATTCTGTGAGAATAAGCTAGAGATCCTTACCAGGTAGGCTGTTGTGGTGAGTAAACAGCCCAGGAAGTTTGCTTAGACATTTATCAGTAATACAAAAACAAACTGGTGAGCAAATGGAGCAGACTGAGGAGGTAAGCAAAAGGAACAGGTCCCATAAATACCCTGTACGCAACATATAGTATCCATTGCACTCTCCCGAGGAAAGGCCAAAGAATTTGCCAGGGACAAAACAATATCTAAAATCTTTTATGCCTCTTTCTAGAAAAGAAATTTGCAAATTCATTTCATGCCTAAATTTTGTATGTAGTGATATTTCTAGTACAGGGCACTCTGTACCAGAAATGGAGAGTAGTGTAAAACTGTTTCCTACAAGATTGGCATTTGGCATGGATAACTGTCTGTCTCTTTTGGTTTAAAATAATGATGATGTTTGTGCCATGCATAATGGGAATTGTTAAAAAGATATGAGTTCCCAAACCACTTACGTTCTGCTGAAAATTGAGCTTGCCTATAACCAAACCTCACCTATGAGAGCGTGCCATCCACCAGCTCTATGTTCTTCATCCGCCACTGACAATCAGAGAGCGCATTGTAACTGAGGCCTGGTAATGACTTTTGGCTCTTTGAAATCCAAACCATAACCTCAGTGTAGCCCTACACCTGGAATTCAGATACTACTCTATGATTTGAAAAACAGGGGTTTTGCCTGATAGACATATTTTTAAAAATCTCTGTTAAACCATCTGTTCAGTCTATTTTCTAAAAACTAGCCTGTATCCATTTGCTTCTCCCCTGAGAACCAATCCTGTCCCACAATAAAAACCCTAAAATCAGAACTGATAATTTAGCTGACAGTACATGAAAAGCTCTGCTGCTTAATTAGTTCTGCAATGCTGCTGACAGTAATTACAGCCTCCTTTTGTGTCAATAACTAAGTCAGCAACCCTCAAAAAAGATTCAGGGCCTTACTTGTCTTTTAGTTATGTCACTTCTGCATCACTGTAGTTTCAGTGATAATAGTAGAATTACTCTTAATCAACAGTAATGTAAGTGAAAAAAGAATCACAAGTCCAGACATGTACACTGGGGGGTTGGGTTTGCAGTCACATTTCTGATTGGGAACATATTTAAAAAATATGTATCGAAAAATACAAGCACTGGTCAATTTTCCCTGGGAAATAATACTAAATCAATGCTTTGCACAGGTGTTTGGAGCCTTTGTTAGTGGTTTTGGGGACAAAAACTGCAGTGCTTGACAAATCAACACTAAAGGTTCATTAATGAGATTCTTAAGAGTTAGAGTCCTGCTGTTTGAAAAGAGGGAGAATCTTCTTGCAAGGTGGAGAATCGAACGTGCTCCTGAATTCTCTGTTAGATGTGGCCATCAGAATTTGAAGGAGACCTTTGTGGAACTTCATGGAAGAGACGGCTGCGTGCGGTGATGGTTAATAGACTGAGAAGGGTGTCAATGGAGTAAATACAGATTATTGCCACAGATTGTGCTGGCTTTGGAGTCCAGAACTGGATTTCGGGTGTAAGGTGCTTTGCCACCTAGGCAAAAGGTGAAGGGGGAAGACACGATTAGGTATAAGGTTATTAAAGGAGGGTTAATATTTCTGTGACTGGAAATTTAATTTCTAGTGAGTCCTCTTTAACGTACGACTTTGGCTCTTTCACATGTGCTCTCTCTCCATGCCTCGTTACAGGGCTGTGTGAGAGTTAACGGGGATAATGCGAATGGCGAGACACTCAGATTAGAAGCACGACAAACCCCACTATTCTACCAACGCGGCCCTCCGTCAGTAAACCACAGCTCCGCTCCTGCACGGGCTGCGGCCCCGCCCCT
>VXBT01001853.1:407860-443424 GCA_013400235.1 Oriolus oriolus
GGAGAAGATCCTGGCGGAGAAGGAGGCGAAGCGGCCCCCGCACGGGCAGCTGCGGAGAGCCTGCCAGGTGGCGCTGGGTGAGTCGGCCCGGCCCGGCCCGGCCCGGCCCGGCCCGCACAGCGGGCGCGGCTGTGGAAGGCGCCCAGCCCCCCGGGACATGTCCCTCCACCTCGCGTCCCGGCAGGGTGCGGGAGAACCCCGCGCCCCCGACTGCTCTCGGGACTTTGGAGCGGAGGGAAAGTTCTCCCTCCAGTACAGGACGTGCAAATACGAGGGGGAAATCTCCAGATACCTGTTTTGTTCAGTTCTGGTCTCGGTATGAAACAGAAGGGATTTGGGCTTGCCACTTCGGTTTTGAGAAAGTTAATTGAAGCTTTTAGACTAGGAAACAAGACTTTTTAAGGCCCTCGACTTACGGAGTCCCGGAGCTTCTCGGGATAATAAATCTGACCTCTAATCTCCAGGTCGTGGTCGGACTGCCTAAGGACTGTTAGCAGTGTGGCCAAGTACATGTAATTTCTGTGATGTTTTCAGAGCTGAAAGCTCTTTTTGTGAAGTTGGTAGACTGGTACTGAAATGTGCAAGTACAAGCTTATGTAAAGGTCGCTGTGTTAAAGGTTCTGACAACATACGGTGTGTCACAAAGAGGGAAGAGAGAAACTGGGTAGAACAGTAGAGCTCTGCAAATGGAGTTCTCCGTGGCCCTTTCTGAATTTGCAAAAGTAACATCTCTCTTTCAGTTTTGGTTGCTTCCCATCAATATTTTCCTTTGAACTGGGAACATTTAGTGTATCCAGGACAGAAGAAAAGACAGGTTGGGTGTGTAAGGAGGCTGGGCAGGTGCAAGTTCTGTCCCAGGCAGAGTGAGAGCGAGCTTAAAGAAATACTGTCATTTTTATCTTCCTCCCTGCAATCTTTACTGCCAGGAGATCTGTAGGAGCTACCTGTAGTGACAGTATATCCAGAGAAAAGTAACCAGATAGAAGGGTATTTTAATTATTGTTTAAAGTTGGCATTGTGAGCAAGAGAATAACACATGTGGCCCAGCATTTAGAGAATGCTTTTCCTAATGAGTTCCTTTTCCTAATCTCTTCCCCAACTGCCCCCACATGCACCAAACCCATTTACAGGACTGAGAACCTGTTTTGCTGCTATGTAAATATATTTAGAGGTTGAGAAAGGGAACTTCCTTGTAAGATGCCTACTGAAGGTCTGTGTTTGCTAATGCATCGCAGATGACGGTTTTGGGAGGAGCGTTGTGCAACAGCCACCCGTTGGCACCTGCCACTTGGATTGTGACTATTCCATGCCTGCATGTTTTAAGGTACAATATGTTTGAGGGGAGCTAGTGGTTGCGATCGTGGACATTTTTTCCCTCATCTTGCTACGAAAAAGAGTCCATGGGCTTTCCTGGGCTAAAGCAGAAGTCAGCATAAAGAGATAACCTTCTGTTGACCAGCTGTTAGGGGCCTGGATGACTGTATGGGAGGATCTCTGTTACATTTGGTGAATATTATTTGATCATTTTAGGTTGCCAACAGGAATGGAGTTTCTTTTATTTACATGTGATTTTTTTTACCCAAACTTTATTCTATTTATTCTTCTCAAACTTTATTCTATTTTGGTTAAGCCTTTTTTTTTTTTGTTTTGTTTTGTTTGTTCACTCAAGTGAAAAAATCAGTTGTATTTCCATATACTTAATTTTAATTAAGCTTATACTTTATATTAACTAAGACTATGACAGTTTCAAAAGTGTCAACCTTATTTTCAAGCTCTGTGCAATAGTATATATGTGAGAAAATGTGGGAAGAATACTGGCAGTCTGAAGAATTCAGGCCAAACTTTGTGACCTACACGAACTGTCATGGATGAAAGAAGCTTCAATGTTGTGAATAATAATAGAAAGTCCAGTTAACACTGAGTAAAAATAATTCAGTTTGAAAGAAATGTAGTTACTTTATGAAAGTGGTCATTGTGTCAGCTGTTGTCTGCTGCACTTTTCTCCAAGAATGGATTATTCGAATAATCCATTTCTACCTCTTCCTAAATCCCTTTTGCTGGGCAGTCTTCTCTATGCGACAGTGGTTTTATTGGAGCCTTGAGGCATTGTACCAGTTATAAACCAGGCAACACAGGCACAGAGCATGTGTAGATGATATCTGCTCCTAGGACAAGGGAAGTCTAAAATGATTTTTTTTTTTCCAAATAGAGAGAAACTGGTGTATTCTACAGCTGCCTAATAGAAATTAACCTGTTTTTATAGCTTCTGCTATGGTGTTACTGCAATAGTGTTTCTATTACTTACCTATGCTTTACATTTGTTGTTTGGTGAGAGACAAAAAAGTTTCTAACTGTGGGAATGATGCTCTTGTTTTCTTACGTGAGTTATGTATTGGTTTCTACATGTAACTCCTGAGAATTTAAGTAAATCACTTCTGAATGTTGCTGTCTCTCTTGTGTAGGAAACACGGTATTCTTTCATTCTAATTTTAATCTGCTTTAATTGTTCTAAATTTAAACTTTTCTTACCCTTTTTCCCTGTAATTCAGTCTTTTCACTGGAATAATACTGATCAGTTTTGGAGCGCAACATACACATGACCTTGTAGAAATCAGAAGTAACATAGGCTCAAGTAGGACACAAACACAAGGAATGTGGAGGAAAAGCAACAAAACCAGTTCGCAGTGGTGTTTTTTTGAGGTTTTGGGGTTTTTTTTCCGCTTTCCACCCCCTCCTTTGAAATACACAGTGTTAATGTTAAGTAAGCAGAGTCTGAATATATTTCTTCGTTCAGTCTCTTGCTTCATCAGTAGGTGCAACGGTTGTCTCCTGTACTTGAAGTTCCAGTAAGCCCCAGGAGAGACTGGGAGAAATGGAGAGTTTTAAACAGCGAAGCTGTTCTGCTCTGCTTTAGAAAACTGTGTTTTAAAGAAAATTTGTTTTCAACACACCATCGTATTGCATAAAAATAGTTGTTCAATAAGCATTTACATGGAGCTCCAGGTACATGATTCTTAGTAAATCTACTGAAATTATCCTGAAAAATTTGCAGTGGAACACTGATAGTCTGTGTCACAGCAGTTCATATTGGACTAAAGCTAGTTGTGCACGTGGGTCTCTCACATAAACTGTTACTCCTGCCCTACTGTGGCTATTTTTAATGACATACTGTGCAGCCAACCTTCTTTGATTGCCTGGGCAGCTCCACATGCATATCTTCGAGCTTTGTAAACAACAGAATTTGTTTAGTTAGCTTGTTAACAAGTTAAAATCTTTTCAACCATGCCTTCACTTAGGAATCTGGTTGTGTGTTTAAGAAGTCTCTGTGTATAAATGACAAATATCCAAAATGAGTTGTGTTTCCTAGTTTGGCCTCTTGGCCAGTGTGTTCAGAGAACGCTGGGGCAAAGAGGAGACTCCGGCTTCCCCAGGCAGCCTTTTCTGAAGGGCTCTGTAGGACGGATGTGATCAATACCTGTGGGGTGTTGGGGTTGGATGAAGTCGAAGGCTGGAGTTGGGCAATGCGGTCGGCTTTACTGGGCTGGGGGAGGGAAGCTTTGGCTGCTCCTCCATGTGCTTGTGTTGGCACTGCTGCCTGCTGCTTGGACGGGCTGTGGAGGGGCATGGCCCGTGTCCTTGTGCCAGCACAAGCCATTTTCTTCTCAGGAGCTTGCTTGCTGCCACCGACACAAGCCTGGCTGTACGGCCACAGAGCAGGCATCGAGTTGCAGGCAGACAACAAACATCCTCTGTTTTACTGTGTAGTTTTCAATACAAGGTGAATAGCTGAACCTATCCATCTACTATAGAAAGGCAGCTACTCAGTGTGAGCTTCATCCTGCTTTTATGGTCAGAAGCTCTGGAAGAAATTGCTGCAAGGCCATTCTTGTTCCTGTTCCTTCCCAGTTCTGTTGCCTGGTAGGAATGCTGCAGGACTTTCGTTGGGTGGGCAGCACAGGGGTTGGAGACGTTTCTGACTGAAGGAGATGCCATGAGAGTGACAGGGAGCTCTGGTACCTAAAGCACCAAGTAAAGCGTCAGCATTGTCTTGGGGTGACCAGATGTTGACCAAAATTTGGACTGTGTTCTGTAGTTGTGGAAGGGAGTTGAGCTGTGCCCCTTTCTCCTGTGGCTGGAGAAAAACAGTACCGGTGGCGGGCGATTTCTGGAAGCTGGCAATGTCTGGTTAGGGCTTGGCGAGCTGTTCCTGGCAGCAGACTTCAATTAGGCAACTATTTCTGTTTCACTCACTTGTGATGGTCGGACCACCAAATGAGTACTTCAAACGTGGAGGTTTTCAGACTATTTTGATGCAATCAGTAGCAGAGGTATACCTGTAGCTTCCTTTTGTCCTTTCATTTATTCTTTTGTGCCAGCATTATCTATTAAAATACTGTTGTGGTGAAGATGTTTTTATATGGCTTTAGAAAAGCTTTTATTATAATAAAAGTGGGGAATTTGGTCAGGCCTTGGTTAGACTTTTTTTGTTGTTGTTTATAGAGTACTTCTGAAAGTTAAACTGTTGTTGCTCTAATATGAGATGTTATTCTTCCATTATTTTTCCAGTGCAAGATCTAAGACAAGTCTCAGTAAAGATGGGCATGATCATGTCTCCTTAAGGCCATAATCTTTGTGAAGTTTCAATTCAAGATCTTTTTTACTCTGCAAAACAAACAGTATGGGGGGAAAACGATCTCCTTGAAAGAAAGAAAAACTTAGTGGAGCTTTTGCGTTAGAAAAATTTCTTCATTAAGGAAAAGCTCTGTACACCTTAGTTCTACAGGATGTCTGAAATACAGCATTAATTGTCTTTTTGCTGTGTGCTGGTCCTGGCATCCTGCTCTACTTGGGATTCTAGCTATAGCAAAAATACGCCTTTCTCTGCCAAGACTTGGAGGCAGGACTAAGCGTTCTGAAGGTATAAAGCTACCCAGAAGACTCAGTGTTTTAAGCAGCCAGTTCCTGCATGCCTAGGGAATATGCTGTGCACAGAACAAGGCAGATCAAAATAGGACACAATACATTGGTGGGTCCGTTAGCATATCTTGTTCTCAGTAGCTCTTTGGATCATAATACAGTGTTAAAGATGGGGAAGGCAATTAAATCAAAAGGCCTGAATTCAAATTATGCTGAACTGAATTTTTGACTAGTCACCTTGTTGGTAGGCCAGCTGGATCCTGGAATGAAAAACGCAATGATTCAGGAAGTGGTGCTGTGCAAGATTTACGTTGTCTGTTTGGCACAGAAAACCTTGGTCATTTCTTACCAACAGCCTCCATTCTGTTGTCTCCTCTCCAGTTGAAGCCTGAAGTATCAGGGGATGGTGGTGCTGGGTTTGCACTGTCACAGAACTGCAAAGTTTCTGCTGATCTTGAAGCCCCCAGGCCCCAGTGCTGAGCACTGGGCTTGGCTTCTGCAGGGCTGGGAAGTGACAATTGTTCTTTAAAGCTGCTGGATATGGTTGTTTGTGTGATGAGCTTGAGGAGAGCTGGGAACACTGTGCACCTGGGACTCTTCCATTTTTCTGGTGTCTCTTTGGCTGACTCTGGGGTGGATAACATTACTTCAGTTTGTGTAACATCATTGTGTGCCGTGAGAACTAAGGGATGTCAGACTGATGCTCATTAATGAGCAGATATGGCAGAGAGAACAGCAGTCCTGGATGGAGCTTATCACTCACAGCTTATAGTTATACAGGTTTTCTCTGTGTTTTGCTTCCATTTTCTCTATCCAGAGTGGGTAGTAATTGTACAAAATCAGTACGCGCTGTGAGGATTAATTCCTGTGCCATTCATTGACAAGCAGGCCTGTACAAACCACTGTAATCTGTGTTTGCTGCAGTCCTTGTTCCTTAGTGTGGTTTGTGTATTGATTCTCCTGAGACAGAAGAAATTCCTGAGGTTCACAGGTGGCACTGAAATCATCTGAACTGTGGACATCTGATCACAAACAATGGTGCCTCTCCAGAGTTGTGGAGAACAAGTATTGAATGAATGATCATTTTCTAATACCTACAAATGAAACAAGATTTGTAAGCATGGTAATTTGCAGACTCAGGGTAGTTTGCAGCATGTGCTGTAGGGTGGGATGGAAGGTTCTGCTGGTGTTACAGATGATGTAGCTGTGCAGTCTTACTGTGGGTGTTGGTTTAGATATGGATTTGTCAGTGTTCACAGTGGGTGCTTATGCTGGTCTGTATCGTGCATCGTGGTGATACCTTAGAAATCCTCGAAAAGCCTTACTAGGATCTTTGGGATCTGCTGCTGTATACAAGAGAAATGAGAACGGAACTTTCTTTCCCCCGTATTTAGTTTTATGATAAGCTCTTTTAAAAGTGTAATTAAAAAAAAATCTGCTGGCAAAAGGACAGAGTGCGTTTAAGATTTCCTATCTCCTGGGAGCTTGTCCAGCCAATTCCTGTTGTAAGGCTCAAGGCAAGCAGGCTGGCTGGCACTGCAGGTAACGGGAAGGTCAGATGCATTGAACTCGTGGTTTATGCAGTAGCTCAAAGGCTTCTGCAGACCTGAGCACTCTATGACATGGACTTACACTTGAATAAAAGTTGCATACTATGCCTGCATACTCTAAAGACATCTTTTGTTGAGAATGTTTGGAAAAAACAGTTTTTTAAATGTAAAATTGGAGAGATACGCCTTTCAATAACTAGTGAAACTCTGATCTCTGAAGCTGAGGTGTTACAGGAATGGAGTAGCAAATACTGAAGTGCAAGACTTGATTTGAAACAACTTTTCTTTATTACTGTGTTATTGATAATGATAACTAAGGTTTGGGTTTTTTTCTCTCTTCCAGATGAAATAAAAAGTGAGCTGGAAAAGCAAAGGTAAATTCTTAATTACTCTAAACTGTGTGAAAAGAACAAAGGGAATAATTTTGTGGAAGTGTAAGGGTGTATATACATTACAGCAGTGAGTTTGTGAATGCCCAGTTACCCACCTTTCTGCCAAGAACATATGGCCTGGCCTGTGTGTTTCACTTACACAATGTTTGTGGCTGTGGGTGGTCAAGCCATAACTGCCTCTCAATTTCACCAGGAAAAAATTGCGAAATTTCTAAAAGGTGCCAGTTTTTTGCTTCCTTTTACTGGACTCAATAGCCTGATAGGAAATCATGGGGAGCAGTAGATACCCTCTGTTTGATAGCGTGTGCTCTTTATTACCTAGATCAAGAACACCAATTTAAATATTACTTAAATAAAAGTTTTAAAACCGTTTTCCAGCGCTGTGCTATGATTAAAAATGAGCAAATGGGTCTCCAAATGTGTTTCTGTTTGCTTAGTATTCCTCTTATGGGCTCTGTTTAACCAATTTTGAATTACATGGATAAATACGTCAGTTGTGTAGGAGTTTTCCAATATTTCAGATAGTGCGACAGTGTTGGAGTATAATGAGGGAATAGTTAAGCTGAAGAAGATATCAAAAAGATCAGATAGAATATAAATAAATGTAAAATGGGTTTTGTGTGATTTTAAAAGAAATCTGATCTTCGTTTAAGAAAGTATATGCAAGAAAGCTGGAGTACATTTGTATGCTGCTTTACATTATTTAGCTTTAAATTTAGGAAAAGGAGAAAGTGTAGTTTGCTGTGATATATGTGTTTAGAAAAATTAATAACTCTTCTTATCTGACCTAGGGAAGGCACTGCTGCTCCACCAAAAGCAAATTTCATCGAAGCAGATAAATATTTCCTTCCATTTGAGCTGGCCTGCCAGTCAAAGTCTCCACGCATTGTCAGTACTTCCCTGGATTGTTTACAGGTGAGCGTTCTGGTTAAGCCTGGTCAGAGTGAGATGGAGAAAGCTGCAGGTACCAAACCTGGCGTGCAGCTCCCGCGGTGAGGAGCAGCCCTGCCCTGCCCTGCGCACGCCTCGGCCCCTGCCTGGGGTCACTGTGGGCTGGGCACGTGGGCACAGGGAGGAGCATGGCTGCACTTGTGCAGCTGCCTTCTCTGGGGCTCAGGGATCCTTACCTCAGCCAGTAAAGGCGCTTCATCTGCAGTGCTCTACACAGAGCGTTACCATGGGATTTCTTGTGGTGCTGATGTGACGGGGGAGGTCACACTCTGGAATCGTTCTTTTTTTTCCTCTTTCGATTCTTGCGGAATTCTTAAACATCTTGGGCAGAACCATTTAGTTTTGAATAGGTGTTACACAAAGGTGTAACACAAAGACTGGTGTTAAAAAAATTTTCTTTGGTTATGGTATGAAGAAATGGTCTGGGTGGAAAAAGCTTTTGTGTCATACTAAAATCCGTTTTGTCTACATATGTTAGCAAAGTATTTGGTGGCCAGACTATAGATGGTATTAAATTTTTGTTTTAAAACTGGTTAAATGAGGTATGCTATCTAAACATCCCTTTTTATGCTGTCCTAAACTGTGTTTTTCTTAACAGTATATGGTCATTTAAGCTGCATTCTTTCTATTTAGAAACTCATTGCGTATGGGCATATCACAGGCAACGCTCCGGACAGTGGAGCTCCTGGAAAACGACTGATTGACCGAATAGTTGAAACCATTTGCAATTGCTTTCAGGGTCCTCAAACAGATGAAGGAGTACAACTGCAGATAATTAAGGTATTTTACTTGATTTATTTTGGTGCAAAATTAATTTGCTTTCTCTCTCTTTCATTTTGTAACTGAAAAAATAAAAAGCTACATATTACTGAGGGCCCAGTTGCTCTATTTCTTACATTGTCCCATGTGTCACTGCATTCAGGGAGGCTGTCACCAGGGCAGTGTTGGTGAGGAAAATGTACTTCCTGTTGGGAAAGCAGAATGTAAGGGAATATTTTATAAATGTTGTCCTTTCTGAGATGAGCCATCTTTCAGACAGCTTTGTGCTCCTCTTAGTGGCACGCAGTGCACACCTCCATCAGGCCAGGGAATTGCCTTCAGCCCTGATAGCAGGCCCTGGAACTGGAATGCAGTGCTGTGGATTGCTGTTCAAGCCTGTCTGCTCGCCTGGACTTTTTTCCAGACAGCTGCCAGTGTACATTCCCAACAAGGCATGGTAGAGTCCATCAGCGGTGTGTGTTCTGGCTCTGAAATCTTCTTGGGCTGCTGTAGCTGAGGTTGGAAGTTGGTGAACCTTCTAGTAATCCAGCTTGATGTTAGTGCAGGCCAATTGGCTCTTGCGTGGAAATGAAGCTATGGAATACAATAACTTTCATTTGGGGGTGCAATATCTCCCTTAGTGGAAAATTGATTTTGATAAAACCCTTTAAGAACAGCTCAGGAGAGAACAGAGATATGGAAGCTCTTTTAAACTTTCTTTGATTTGAAATGTCGTTGCTTGTAAAGTCTTAAAAAAAGATACCTGTGTTTTGTAGCAAACCCACTGGTTATTCTGGAAGACATGCATGAAGAAGAGCATGAAGAGCATTGCTGCCTACTTGCTTAGATTTCATTTTTACCGTTGTTATGGACTTTTCTAGGCTCTCCTCACTGCAGTAACATCTCCATATATAGAAATTCATGAAGGAACAATTCTTCAAACTGTTAGAACCTGCTACAACATCTATCTGGCCAGTAAAAATCTTATTAACCAGACAACTGCCAAAGCTACCATGACACAGATGTTAAATGTCATTTTTACACGGATGGAAAATCAAGCTGTAAGTAACTACTACTTTTTCTCATCTCAAATGTTAAGGCTTGCGAATGATTGTAAACTTTTTTATTATTGTTGTTTTTAATGAGTCTGTCGTTGTAGTTTTGTATCTGTTGATTTTCATGTTAGAAAACCTGTCAAACCCTGCAGTGAGGCATAGTGACTGATTTGAAAATAAAGAGTGGCTCACTGCTGATAGCAAGGTTTCACACTATAGCTTCTGCCAAATGGCATTGGATAAACACATGATGCTTTTCAAATAAACTTGAACTCTATCTTTTTAATCTGATTGGCCAAGTGATTGTAGTTTCACTGTTTCTTGCTAACGCGTGAATTCACAAAGGAATATCAGTCATCCTAGACAGGATTTTCCTTGGCATGTTTTGTGCTTAGATGAACCTTTTCATATGGGTTTTTCAAGCTGCAGGAGTCCAGAGAAGCAGAGCGAGCGCCCGCGCAGAAGCCGCAGTCCCCGGCGGTGGCGGCGGCGGTGTCGCGGTCCCCGCAGCCGGGGCAGCGGCAGCACAGCTCCCGGGGAGGCAGAGCCGGCGCCGCGCTGGCCAACGGGGAGCCCGGCGCAGGGGGCCCTGGCCACGGGGAGCTGCACCGGGCCCTCGCCCTGCCAGTGGCAGGTGAGCAGGGGACGGGGTGTCTGTTGCTTTCACTTGCAGCGGTGCTGTTGGAAAGTGCTCTTGGAGGCCACTTCGAGGAGCAGTGACTGGGGTGACTGGCTCCCTTGGCTCTCCTCAGTAGTCTTTCAGAGTGTGCTGCCATCCTCGGCTTGTGTCTACACTATAACCGCTGCAGAAAGGTTCCTGCTCTCCCTAGAATTCTAGTTAAACTACATGTGCTTTATCTATAAAGAATTTTAAAGGAATTTGACTTGAGTAGGTTAATAAAGGGGAAGGAAAGGAAGAGAATTGCCATGGTATGTGGGAAGTGACAGAATCACTCTCAGGTAATTGAAGTCCTGTGGTAAAAATGGTGCATGTTATGAAGACCATATCATCAGCACATACTGCATCCAAATTAGGAATGTTTGTAACAGTTGATAAATACAAATAACAAATGACAAAATAACTGCATTAAAAATATCAGTGCTTTGATTTAAACAACGTAAATAACATCAATGAATATTTTTGAGTGACTTCTCAGAAATGACTTTCAGTGAGAACTGCTGAAGAAAGCTGATAAATTTTTTACGTTTCTGCCTCTGTCATGTTTTACCTTTTAATCTTCTTCCTAAACAAAAATGCTAAATTAAAAATTCTCTGTGTGTGTCATTAGAGGAAACAGTTGATGGAGGAAAGGAAATGGTTCAAGGCATCTTGGAAGATGTGGTGGAGTCAGCTGTGAAAGGTAGTAAAGTCTTCTAAAGTAAAATAATTGCATGTGTATTGATTATAGAACCATGGAAGTTATTTGTGTTACTAAGTATCTTGACAAGAACACCTACTGAGGCAGCAAGAACAGGTTTTGATTGTGTCACAATATTCTTTTGTTGATAGATGAGAAGCTTTCTAGTTTTCCAGTGCTACTTCTGTCCCACTCTGTGGCAGAGCTTCACACAGTCATGGGATAGAAAACTCTTAATACATGATTTTTATAATTTTTCCTTTTTTCCCTTTAGTGGCTGAAGAAAAGCACGTAACAGAACCAGTCAAGGCTCTGCCTGCGTTAGAGACTGCAGATACTCTTCTTTCTGGCTCTAGCAATGAAAATGTACAAACAAATGGGATTCCGGATGATGGGCAGTCTGTTTCCTCCACTGATAATCTGGTAAATAACTGCACCGGATGCCGATACACATCTACGAAAGAAGAAATGTTTTTATTGTGCTAACTAATAGAGTGGGATTTGGCGGAAGAAAGGGACAGAAACTCTAATGTGTGTGTTCTGCTCAGGTTCAAAAAGGAAGCAGCAGCTGGAATTGAAGCATATTTTGAAAATACCTGTCCTAAAATTGATTATATTAGTTGTATTTTAATACAGAGTGGGGACAGAGATAAAGGGTCAGTCGACATGTGTGAAAAGATCCAGATCCCTTGTAGTCCTGTTTAAGTTTAGTTTAAACTTTGCCAAATGTACTATTTTCTTCACACTGTAGCTGATTCTCAGAGGAGCTGTGGAACCTCCTAATTGCTCTGTTTCTTTGTCTCACTGAAGATCTGTGTTGTGTTTTTTACTCTGAAGGAAGCAGATGTATCTGGACATCAAGCTGCTGCCAGATTTTCTCATGTTCTGCAAAAGGATGCCTTCCTTGTGTTCAGGTCATTGTGCAAGCTCTCCATGAAACCTCTCGGGGATGGACCGCCAGATCCCAAGTAATGAGCTGTATTTATTATTCTGTCCTCTCCAGGTAGCTTTTGGAGACAGTTAAGTAGCTGCTGTATAGTAAAGCAGATGTTCAAAATCCACTTGTCAGGCCCTTGGTTTAGTTAGCTTGATGAATCTAGGACTAAAATAGCTTCAAATTATTAAAAATGTAATACTTGAGATTTTTGGGTTTTGCATAATAGACTTACTAATCTTACCAGTTGGAGTGGCCTTGACTATAGTATTTGTGAAGCTTTGGATGGAGAGTGGGGAAGTGCTTAAGAAGCACTGAGCTGCATCTATTAGGCTAGTCTAAGATGTGAATATTACTGAAAATTTTTTCAAATTTGTGTGGTAGATGTTCAAAAGTCACTTCGCTGATTTCCACCCCTCTCGCCCCCTGCATTCAAATGAATTAAAATAGTAGTCATTTCTTCTTGATGTGGAAGAAACGCTAGTGCTAATGTTGAATACAGGTATATACTAAGAAAATACAAAAATATATTTAATGTTGAATTTTTTCTAGATCCCATGAATTGCGTTCCAAGGTTGTGTCTCTCCAGCTGCTTCTCTCAGTGCTGCAGAATGCTGGTCTAGTTTTCAGGACACATGAAATGTTCATCAATGCAATCAAGCAATATCTTTGTGTAGCATTATCTAAAAATGGAGTCTCTTCTGTTCCTGATGTGTTTGAGCTCTCTCTTGCCATCTTCCTCACACTGCTTTCAAATTTTAAAACCCATTTAAAAATGCAGATTGAGGTGAGAGACTTTTAATCTATAAATTGCATATGCTCTAGTTCTCAAAATACTGTAATGGTAAAAAACAGCTGAAACTTACATTTTAGTGTCTTAGTTTGGTTTGCTCACTAAACTAGTATATTGCTACTGTATCCAAATTCTAATATGTATGACATGTTGCTCTTCAAGAGAAATTACTCATCTGAAATGAATCTGTACATTTGACGTGGTTCTAATACATTTCAGATCATCAAGTCCTTTACCTTGTTTATTTTGCAGGTGTTCTTCAAAGAGATCTTCCTGAATATTCTAGAGACTTCTTCAAGTTCCTTTGAACACAAATGGATGGTGATTCAGACTTTAACTAGAATTTGTGCAGGTATTTCCACTGTATAAAAGAATCACTTCTTCTGGCAGCAGGTGAAAATTATTTTGAAAAGAAATGCCCACATATTATGTTTAAGTATGAAAATTTGAATTTGATCCTAGAGTGCTTGGGTGAAATGTCTGGATTCATCCACACTGCCTGCTCCAACTTGGCTGATGCCTTTTAAAAATTCTATTGCACTAATAGAATTACTAATACTTCCATTTTCTTTTATTTTCCAGATGCCCAGTGTGTAGTGGATATTTATGTTAACTATGATTGTGATTTAAATGCTGCTAATATATTTGAACGTCTTGTAAATGATTTGTCCAAAATCGCACAGGGACGAAGTGGGCATGAGTTGGGAATGACACCTTTACAGGTAAGGAAGACAGCTTTGAAGATAAGGTACTATTGTTTCATAAACAGTGCTATCTCTGCATCATTACTGATAGTGTCAGTGGTTCATGTTGTCTGTAACCTGCTGATGTTACTTACTTTTTATTAGTTTGCTAATTCACAATTGGATGCTGAAGCAGTGCCATTCATTTACTTGGTGATTTTGCTGCTTGTTTGCACTGTAAGACCAGGCTGGTTCTGGTCTCTTTAGTTGGACTGCCATGGGAGACAGAACCAAACAAGCCTTCCTCTGCCTCATTTAAATGACATTGCTTCTGGAGCTCATGAACCAGTGGTACCTTCTGTGAGGTTTACTTTGCACAGACTTTGTGCCGTATCTCCACCATAAGCATTTTATTTTTAAGATTATACTTTCCCAGTCCTTAGAGGGAGATTGGTGTAGAGACTGTTTTCAGCACTGTTTCTTGGTTTGGTTTTTCTTTTTTTATTTTATTTTATTATTATTTTTCTTCATGTTTTAGGAACTAAGCCTGAGGAAAAAGGGACTTGAATGTTTGGTTTCTATTTTAAAATGTATGGTAGAATGGAGCAAAGACCTTTATGTGAACCCCAATCACCAGACTAGCTTGGGTAAGATTGTTTCTGTATGGAGAGACTAATTTGTTTAATCAGTTTGTTCTTGTGTTTGTTCAGTGTTTAGAAGCTATTCAGAAGTGTGGATGCCAGATTTGTACTTGACAATTTGTTTATACAAGTGGGGTATTTTCGAAACAGTTGTTAGTGTGTTGCAGTAACCAGTTCTCCAAGTGTCTGATTTGACTAACCGGGTTCTGTTGATGAGCTTTAGCCAGGCCCTTGTCTATGCTATAAAAGCTCACGTAGAACAAGACATGCAACCAATCTTGGAAGTTACTAAGTTGAAGTGCTGGAATTTCCCCATAGATGCTGCTGCTTTTCGTTGGATTACTTTAGAATTGCATCAATAGAGCATCTTCATGTAGTGAAAGAAATATATGTGGTAAAATAAGAATATTGACTCATAGATTTCTGCTTAAAAGTTCTGTAACTAAAAGCTCTTGACTGAACAAGGATAACTTGAATCTCACCTTGTTTGTAAATAGGTTCATATAAACCATCTGAACAGGAAATGGCTGAAGGCAAATGCCTGGAGACTGGAGGGAGACGGAGTAGTGTCAGTTCCTTGGACTCCACTGTATCGTCAGGAGTTGGAAGTGTTGGTACCCAGGCTGCTGTCCCGGATGATCCAGAGCAATTTGAAGTCATCAAGCAACAAAAGGAAATAATTGAACATGGGATAGAACTGTAAGCCCAGTATGAAAGGGAAACTAAAGTTCACTAGTAATAAAATGTATTGTTTCTTATGGTCTCACACAGTCACACCTGCAGGGACATTTACAAATTGATATTAATGCTGAAGACTCTTGTGTGCTGTTGTCAAAAACCAATGCTGGAGGCTGTTACAGTTAAAAGGAATTCCGTAAAATCCTGGGTGGAGTGAAAGGGGGTTTCACAGCTTTCCTTTTTGCTGGCTCAGCTGCACAAGAGTGTGTATGCCTAGAGAGAAATTGGTTTGAGGGGCACAATTGTCTTGCAGCTCTTACATGATTTGTTGTCTTCTATTGAAATAGAGTTTGAGGAATTAAATCATTGTCCAGCTATGCTTTACTTCTTTTTCATTAATTTGAAGGTCTTCATGTCTGTAAATGCTAGAAAAAGGTCTTGAACAACAACATATTTAGCATTTCATGTAAAGTCTCTAATTTTTAATGTTCAAAAAGGTGAGTTTTGGAGTTTTCCAGCCATAACTTCTAAGGTTATCAGCAGCTCAATGTACCTGATGAGATGGAGCCTATGGTGTGATAGGTAATAGATTTGTTGCACATTCTTTAACTTTTTTTCTGTCTAGAAAGGGCATGGAGCTACAGCACAGAATCTTTGATTTTTGAAGGCTCTGTAAAACTCAAATTTTATAGGCTGTGATTTTTTTAATTGTATGTCTCAATTTTCCCATGTTTTTGCCTGAATAGGTTTAATAAAAAACCAAAGAGAGGAATACAGTATCTACAGGAACAGGGAATGCTTGGCACTACAGCAGAGGACCTGGCACAATTCTTGCAGCAAGAGGAACGCCTCTGTTCTGTAAGATTGCGTGCAGCATAATTAATACACTTGCCCCAGTACCTTTGGCCCTGTCCCTGGTATCTGGGTGCTCCTGCTCTGTAGTTCATATCTTAGAGAAATGAACGTACAAGGCTTCTCATGGACACACCTAATGCCAAAACTACCTACTGTTTACTTGCTGTCCCAGGCTTCTTAGTAAAGTACTGTGTTACAGTGGAGTGCTGGAGGGTTCCCCATCAATGGAATGTGCATTTCGTCTGTCCGTGGAGACTGGAGGGAGATGGAGTAGTGTCAGTTGATGGCAGTGCCTTGCCAGCAAAGGAGGTTCATGTGCTCCAGTGGCAAAGCATTCTCTGCTGCGTGTGCAACTGGGCACAGTTCAGCTTTCCTTGGCTCTGCAGTAATGCAGATCTTGCCTTTGGCAGTGAGGGAAGCAGGAATATGCAGACTGAGGGGGCATATCTAGTACCCCTGTCCCTTGCCACCCCTCCGTCGGCTGCTCTGCCCGCTCAGTGGCATGTCAGCTTTACAGAGCTGACAGCTGTGCAGCTCTCGGTCCAGAAACCTTCTTGCAAAGCTGGCACTTGGATTGCGCAGTAATAACTGTCTCTTGTGTTTTTTAGACTCAAGTGGGGGAATTTCTTGGGGAAAGCAGCAAGTTTAACAAGGAAGTGATGTATGCCTACGTAGACCAGCTTGATTTCTGTGGAAAAGACTTTGTCTCTGCTCTGCGTATATTTCTGGAAGGTTTTCGTCTGCCAGGGGAAGCCCAGAAGATTGATAGATTAATGGAGAAGTTTGCTGCTAGATATATTGAATGCAACCAACGGTAATTCAAACTCTTTGTATCAGATCAGTGCCCAAAGAACATTCCCTGGCTGTACTGTTGTGGCCCTTAGGGGCAGGGGGTAGATTAAGCTCATACCAGGCTGGGAACTTCTGCAGGCTTGTATGAGGAGCAGATCTTGCTGCTGATACTGGATAAGAAGTATACTGATGCTGGCACTTCCTTAAATCCCAAGTACTTGCTAGAAGGAATTACTGGGAGAGGGAAGCCCTAAGTAGGTTAAAACGCAACAGCTAATACAGAGACAATTTTAGACAAATGTAGGTCAGTCAAGTATAAAAAACAGTAATAAGCAGTAGAAATGGCTAGAATTAAAAATTCATGACTTAAACAGCTAATAGGATGTTAAAATGCTTTTGCTTGCCTGTTAGGTGTGGAACAAAATGTGCAGATGTTATTTGATACCAAATAGGCAAAGTTGCTATTGTTCCCAATGCAACAAGATAAACTGAAGTTTAGCTACATGTCAAGCTTAATTAGTTCCCATTCCTTAGTCCAGTTGGGGTATCAGTGAGTTGGTTTTGTATCAATCTTTATGAAACTCTGGGAGAGAAAAACTGTCCTTTAACTTTTTTAAGATTATACAATATTGTTCACTGGGTAATCTTTAGGGAATGTTCTTGAAAATCTCAGTCACCACTAGTCTTCAGTATTATAAAGATGATGTGCTTTTTCCCCTTTTTTATTTCTGTTCTAAACTACTTGGGGTTTGATGCATTTCCAGCATTGGGCTTTGTTGGCTCTTTGGTTGAATCCGTAGCACTTCTGGGTATTTTTCTTGCATATGGGACTAGAGCTAATGGACTGAGGAACTGGGAGTCTATAAACCTGTTTTGTTCTTTTCCTCCTTCAGGCAAACACTATTTGCTAGTGCTGACACTGCCTATGTTTTGGCATACTCCATTATAATGCTGACTACAGACTTGCACAGTCCACAGGTAGAAATTTTAAAAATCCAAACTTATAGAAGTTCAAATTTCCCTGGAAGTTGCATTCAAAAGCTGATATCCAATGTATTCCTTCTTACAGGTAAAAAATAAAATGACAAAGGAGCAGTACATTAAAATGAATCGAGGAATCAATGACAGTAAAGACCTGCCAGAAGAGTATTTATCCACAATCTATGAAGAAATAGAAGGAAAGAAAATTGCGATGAAAGAGACAAAAGAATATGCAATTGCAACCAAGTGTAGTAAACCAAGTAAGAAGGAGCTAGAAACTGGAAAGACCACAGTGCACTTGAACTATTGCAGGAACTTTGGGATGGCAAAGTGGTGTGCAGAGTCCTTGTGAAAATGCCTTGGGGCAATACATGAAGTACATTTAGAATGATTGATGGATATGTGTGGAATGAAACTGGCTCAGTTACAACCTAACAGTGCTCTCTGTGGCAGGAACAGCTGTGTAGGTGCCTCTGGGCCCACTGCAGAAATGAGAAACAAGATCTGTTGGGGTTTTTAAACACGAGTGTGAGGGGAAAAGGGTGGAATAACTCAAGGGGGAACTTACTTTGCAATTAACTTGTTTTTATGTGCTAGACAACGAGTGAGGGCTTGATTTGGGCTGGTTTTTTTGTCTTCCTCCACGGTTCAGTGGCTGGGAGGTGTCAGAGACCTTGTGATAGTGTTTGCAAAGCAGTGAGATTACAGAATTTGTCATGATCTGTAGTCACCTCTCCTCATCCAGACCAAATGAGGGCTTCTGTGTGTAGCATGCAGCAGAAGCCAGTATCCCCAGCTGTACCCTACTCTTACTCAGAATAGCTGGTACTAATTTAATTCAAGTTAGTGAATTCTGAATCTTCAGCATAGTTATTTTTCCAGTGTTTTCATGCTGTTTGCTGGTTTTCTCAATCAAAATAGGAACAAAATTAATTTGCTTGAAAATTGAAGTTGCACCGTGTAGTATAAGGGTAAAGAAACACTAAGTTGTTAATTTATCATGTTGGTGAGGGCTTGTTTTATTTTGGGGTTGTGAGCCTAAGAAGATACAGGATTCTCCATTCACTTTTACAGGCAGAATGACTTAATAGAGTATGCACCTCTGATTAGGTAATAGCATGTGGTATATAGTAAAGGGCTGAATTAGTTATTTTGTACAGAATAAAGTCGTAAATTTGGGTGTGGTTTTTAGTGCTGGACTTCCTTGCTTGCAACCTGGGGCAGCCCCCTGACTTCTACGATTTTACAAGATTTTTTATCTTTAGATTTCAGTTGCAATACCTTTATTTAACATTTTGTGATGCTCAATGTGAAGACATGGAATATGCTCTTGTAAGAAAAGCAAGCAATGCCTCTGTGTGGTGTTCCCCTTAGGTGTAGCTAATGAGAAGCAGCGGAGGTTGTTGTACAACTTGGAGATGGAACAAATGGCGAAGACAGCCAAAGCTCTCATGGAGGCAGTGAGCCATGCAAAGGCACCTTTCACCAGCGCCACTCACCTGGATCACGTCAGACCCATGTTCAAAGTGAGTGTCGCTGTGTCTTCATTACAAAGAGTTTTAAGCATGGGAAAAAAAGTGGAAAATTACTCTTTGGAGTTCGCTAATGCAACAGGTGGACTCTTTGGCTATATTTGGCTTCAGTGACCCAGTGTTTTGGGCTAAAGTTGTAAGAGACTTCTGACCTTATTTTCTTTCTCTCTTTAGCTTGTCTGGACTCCACTGCTGGCAGCTTACAGTGTTGGCTTGCAGAACTGTGATGACACAGAAGTTGCATCCCTGTGTTTGGAAGGAATACGCTGTGCAATTAGGATAGCCTGCATCTTTGGAATGCAGGTTGGTGCCAGACTTAGCCTGGGACTTGCTGATGGCCATGTGGGCTCTCGGAGGCAGGTGAAGAATTACAAACAGCTTATACATAGCAGATGAAATGTCTCATCTGCTTTCTTGAAATGGTAAAAGGTCTTGATGTAATCAAGCATTTCTTCAGCTCTGCTTTTCTTTTTCTTGCTGAATCTTCTTTTAAGAGTGTTTGCTAACTGGCATCCTACTCTCCTTTAGTTAGAAAGTGCTCTAACAGTGCCAGCTATCCATAGAAGGAAAATTTGTAGGCAAGCTACTTTCTCTGGTTCTTTGAGGACTTGATTTTGATACTTGTTTCTCTGTCTTGTAGCTTGAACGAGATGCTTATGTACAGGCCCTTGCTCGTTTTTCCTTGTTGACCGCCAGTTCCAGCATTACAGAAATGAAACAGAAGAACATTGATACCATTAAGACACTCATTACAGTCGCTCACACAGATGGCAACTATCTTGGCAATTCTTGGCATGAGGTAAATCTTGATTAGTTTAAATAGTGAACACAGTGTTATATTTTTTCTTCTACTGTCAGCTCCCAGAACCCTCTTGAAAATGTGAAGGAAGTGCATTATATTGTTAAGTTTTTGTTTTGTTTTTTTATTTTTATATATATATATATATAAATAATGAACTGCTTTTTTTTAAGACCCTGCGGAAACTATGTGACAGTATTGTCATTCTTGTGGGTGCATTTCATACAGAATTTAAATGAAATAAAAAGTCTCATTTGGCTTCAGAAAATTCTGCATATAAACTATTGTATTCTTATTCATGGAAACAAAAATATTCTAGTTCACAGGTCCAGACTTGCCTGTGCAATATTTGGCAACATTTACACCATAAGCAAATGAAAAATTAGGGCTAAAATAATTTGGTGGGGGATTGGTAAAGATGGGCTATTAGGATCATATGTATTTTCTGAAAGCCTGTTTTCCAGGAGCAATTTTATCAGCTCTAAATCTGTGCTGCTGCTAAAAAAAGCATTTCTGCTGCATTATGTTCTCTGGCTCTAGTCTTGGGCTACATGATATGAGCCAAAAGGTGCTAGAGCTGACAGAGGCCTCAGAGCTGGCTCACAGCACACCCTCTGGTGTGCTTGTGCCAGTCAAGGGATGTGGCAGTAGGGGAGGAAGAAGGAAGAGTGTCAATTTTGTGCTATGGCAAGCACAGCATTGGTATTTAAACTAGGTTGGAACATCATTACTCAAAGTGGTGATAGCTGCAATGTTTCAGTCTTTTCATCTCTCTAGAACAATGAAGTCTCTAGAAGATCAGCTCCAACTTCTTTATAGTCTTGAAAGTTGATGCTGTAAAAAGTAATAAAAAGGTTTCCTATAGTAGTTAGAGATCCAGGTTAGATTTTTGAGCACTGTTTTTTATTCTTGTATTGGAATGATTCATGGTGGCTGATAATATTGAATGAACCACTCAGCTTCATTTTCAAGTTTATTAGCAGTGTTTTAGCTCCATCAAAGCTGTTGTCATGGTCAAAGTTGTTTTAATGGTTGGAGAACCTGGGAAGGTTATAAATACTAAATACAAATATATGTTAAGAATAAAAATATGGTGGTGTCCAGAAACACAATGTTTAATTTCTTTTGGTTTTAGATCTTGAAATGTATTAGCCAGCTGGAACTGGCACAGCTCATAGGAACTGGTGTGAAAACTCGGTATTTGTCTGGTTCTGGGCGTGAGAGGGAAAGCAGCATTAAGGGCTATGGCTCTGCAGGAGAAGAGTTTATGAGCCTGGGATTAGGTAAGATTATTAATCCTGGACTTCACAAAGATGCACATACAAGTGGAGTAAGGATGTTAAAGAATCCTCAATGTTATAACATACTCAAATATATTTACTTGCTTCCAGGGGAACCTGTGTTGGATTAATGAAACTGTGTATTCCAATATGTGTTTATAATTACCAAATCTGTTCTAACTTTGGTATTGAGTTGAGCTATTTAATAACTATTCCAGATTTATTTGTTGGAATATGTTGTTTTCAAAACTGTTTTGCCATACGGAGTCATGGTTTTGTTACAAGTATTAATTAATAGGAAAAAAGAGCCATTTATTTTTAGGAATTAATAGATGTTTTGATAGCTGATGATTGGTTTTCCAAAGGAATTTCTTATCTCTGCGTGTTCTGGTTCCTATTGTTTCTGCAGTGTGTGCAAGAAACAAACCTTAGATTTTTGACTGTAAATTAGAGGGACAGGGCAAGTTGCCTTTTAAAACCACTATGGAAACAATTTAATTTTAAAAAACTCTGGAGTGGATGCTATACATGATGATTATGATGAATACAGAACTGTTCTGAATACAGAACTCATTAACTACTTGTAGCTGACTTAGAGTTCATATTTTAAAATAATATATTGTCAGTTCCAATTTTATTAACAATATCATATTGCCTTAACCTAATAAATATGATGTTTAACTGTGTAATAACCTGGCACAGATCTGGCAAAGGCACTACCTGCTCCATATAAATTACATCGTACCTAGAAGCAGTAGACGCTTCTTGTCTACTTGTTTGATGTTGGAGTTAATATAAAGTTGTTATTTCCTCATGGCAAATACTGCTTTTTAATGGCTTTTGTTGCAGGGAACCTTGTTGGGAGTGGGGCTGACAAACGGCATATGGCAAGCATTCAGGAGTCTGTGGGGGAGACCAGCTCACAGAGTGTGGTGGTAGCAGTAGACAGGTACTGAGAATGTCATCTCTGCCCTCTTACCTAAATCGTCCTCTTTGTCATCTGCCCTTCTGAAATGTTGTCTAAAGACATGCTTCTATCCTAAACCACGCGTTGGAATGGGACTTTTTAGTGATTACTGATAAAATTGTGCAAGTCTGCACAATCATATATTCAGACTTGCAGTGTTTATTCTAACCATAAATGTGTCTCTTACCACATCAAAGTCCAAAAGATTTGGGAATGCTCTCCACTTTATCTGTGTTCTATATGGACCACTATCAGTAGTTTGGACTCATCTCAAGACTGAACAGCTGAAGGGGAAGAAGGGACAATTGTGCATCCACAGTCTTTCTCCTGTCTGTTTTGACAGCCACAGCCGACCATACGCTCAAAGCATGTGAAGATCAAAGGTGGCTGGTAACCAGTAAAGTCTTGTTGCAAAGCTTTCTTACTGTCTCTTTATTGTCCCCATGAAATTTAACATGCTGTCACCCAAATGAGTGTTGTGGCACATCTTGGCTGGGTAAACTTGTGAGTCTGTGCCTGTTCCTGCAGCAGGGCAGGAGCACAGTAGACTGTGACTTGGTGCAGGAAAGAGGATGCTTAGACTAAGGAAAAATGCATGTACTGCTGCCAAGGAGCAAGGATACAAGAGGTGCAGAGTTCATGGCACGGAGGATTGTGAAGTACCTCCAGATGTGCTGACCGTTTGCTGCAGCACTGAGCTGTAATTGACTCTTGTGGATGTGCAGCTGAAACTCCAACTCCTTTATTTGTTCCATAGGATATTCACGGGCTCCACGAGGCTGGATGGGAATGCCATAGGTACGTATGGTGGGTTGCAGGGCCCCTGGCACTGGAGCAGCCTGGCTCACAGCAGGCTTCTCCTGTGCAGTTGACTTTGTGCGCTGGCTGTGTGCTGTTTCCATGGACGAGCTGGCGTCCCCGCACCACCCACGCATGTTCAGCCTGCAGAAGATTGTGGAGATATCCTATTACAACATGAACCGCATTAGGCTGCAGTGGTCGAGGATTTGGCATGTGATTGGAGATCACTTCAATAAGGTACTTCTTAAAATCAAGTTGCGCTATATGCATGAATAGTGGGACTTCTTTAATCAACTTTTCCCTTCTGTGTTGTAAGTGCCTTAAGCTCTGATATTGAAAAAAATTCAATTCAAGGCACCCAAAAGAAGCAGCTATTCAAAAATTATAAGTGTACAAATAGAAATGTTTGTAGGAATGATCTTTCATCATATAAACTTCATTATATGATTTGGTATTTTTGTAATTTTTCTTTGTCTTTTCCTTCTGATAAAATACCGAGGTAGTTTTCCTCTAAAATGTACACAGGTGATCCTGGAACAACAGTTGTTTCCTTAGGAAATTGAACCATGTTAGAATGGGATTTTTTTAACCAAAGATTTCATTTATTTTATTGTATTGTACTGTATTTTAATTTTAGCATCTAGATGGCTATTATAGTTCTTCATTGATGCATTCAGAATCCATGGGTCTGTTTAGATGGACTAAATGACAGAAAGCCCCCTTCAACAGGAGCCCCTTCTTTCCCAAGTATCTGAACACTAGAATGTGCTAGCAATGTTTAGTGGGCTGAGATGGAACTTGAAGGATGAATTTGTTACTCATAAAAATGACACTTTAGCTGATAAATGTTTGAAAATATCCTTTTCTTCTAGGTTGGGTGTAACCCTAATGAAGATGTTGCCATCTTTGCTGTAGACTCATTACGGCAGCTGTCAATGAAATTTCTTGAGAAGGGAGAGTTAGCCAACTTCCGTTTCCAGAAAGACTTCCTAAGGCCTTTTGAGCATATTATGAAGAAAAACAGGTGTGAGGCACTGTGGTTTCTGCTTTAGCTTGCTTTAGTCCCACTTAAGGATGTCACTTGGCATGGGTTAGATGGTCATGTACAGGGAAGTGAGGCAGTTACTTCGTGCCAGTGTAAAGTAGTCTTGCTTTCCTTTCTCTTTTTTTTTAAGATCTCCGACTATTCGAGACATGGTGATCCGCTGTATTGCTCAGATGGTGAACTCTCAAGCTGGTAACATTCGTTCAGGCTGGAAAAATATCTTTGCAGTCTTTCATCAAGCAGCATCAGACCATGATGGGAATATCGTAGAGCTGGCCTTTCAGACTACAGCACACATAGTTAGTAAGTAATGCTTGACAGATGCACGCACCCAAATTAGCTTTGCTGCTGTGAGTCTGCTGTAAAAGGCTCATCTGACTAAGGTTTTGCAAATAAACACACCACCTTGCAGCCAGACTGTTTAAACTCTGCAGCTGGGTCATACCTATTAAGTCTCCTGAATGCTGTGGACAGGACAAACTAGAAATAGATATTCTGCTGTAGAACTTTGGAATGTGATTGGTGAGGTGGGACAGGGAAGAATGCAAGAGAAGGCAAAGAACCATATTTAATGTAGAAGAGCTGGTCCTTTCATGTTTGTCTATTCCATAGCAGTATACCATGGGTGACATGCCTAGATTGATGCAGTTTATCTATGGATTTTAATTTCAGTAAATTTTAAAAAGTGTATTTGTTTGTTTTTCACAGCAAACATTTTTCAGCAGCATTTTCCAGCAGCAATTGACTCATTTCAGGATGCAGTAAAATGCCTCTCTGAGTTTGCCTGTAACGTTGCATTCCCGGACACCAGCATGGAAGCCATCAGGCTTATTCGTTACTGTGCAAAATACGTCTCAGAAAGACCACAGGTATATTTGAATTATTAACCTGGTGCATTTTCACACTCTCTTCTACTGTTAAATGGAGATTAATCTACCAAGAAAGAGCTTTCAGACTCAAACTTCAATTGCAAGTGTTTGTATTCAAAGCTTATTTTGATTTAGGAGAAATTTTGGTATTATGTAAGCAGTAAACTAGGGCTTGTTAAATAATGCTGTCTTGTAAGTCCAAATGGGAAATAACTGAATTAAATAGTCCTAGTTTGTTTTTTTGGTTTTGTGGTGTTAAGTTGACCTGGAAAGCAGTACTTCCTGTTCTGTCACCCTAATTATGTCTAGTTCAGTTGGCTACAAACATGCGTATTCCTCTGCATCGGTCTGTTATGTGAATGCTGAATGTAATAATCACTGGCTGAGGAGAGCCTGGAGTTATACTGCAGCTGCATGTCCCCACTGCATGCTGCATTCAGTGTAACAGAGACTTGTAGAACTGGTTTCTGCCAATTTTAGATTTCCTTGTTACGTGTATTGATTAACAGTTGTCTGTCACTGTTAAAGTTGCTTTCTAAGAAGTCCAAACCTCAGCAACTTGTAAGGCCTTTAGCTGGACAGAAGTAAAAAACAGATTGAAGTATTTATTTCCACATACTATTTTCTAGTATTTTTGCAAATAGTTACATCTCAGAGCTATACTTATATTTTGCAGGATTGGAGTGTTACAGTAGGAACTTGGAAAGCTAACTTTCCAAGTCTGTCTGTACCACTATTAGTATCTAAATTTGTCACATTTAAAGATTTTTAAGATAATTTTTTCTTTAAATCTTTTTTTCCTGCTGATCTTCAAGGTATTAAGAGAATACACAAGTGATGACATGAATGTGGCTCCTGGGGACAGAGTGTGGGTCAGAGGATGGTTTCCTATCTTGTTTGAACTTTCTTGTATCATCAATCGTTGCAAATTAGATGTTCGTACAAGGTAGTAAAGCTTTTCTTTTTTTGCTTTTTTCTTTTATTATAATTAATTTAGTGAAGATATCACAGGAACACATTTTAAAATCTGTTCCTATACTTCTTTGGGTTTCGTTATAGAGGCTTAACAGTGATGTTTGAAATCATGAAGAGTTATGGGCATACCTTTGAAAAGCACTGGTGGCAAGACCTGTTTAGAATTGTGTTTCGGATTTTTGATAACATGAAACTCCCTGAGCAACAAACAGAGGTAAAAGAAAAAAAAAAAACCCCAAACAGTACACATTCCCTAGAGTTGTCTTTTCAAGAACTTGCACATCTGAGGCAGCAGTTTGTATTGACATCAGATATTGCCACCCCATACTGCCCCAGACTTAACTAAACACGTTCTGTATTCTGCCAAATTCTGTGGCATGAATGAAAATTGCCACAGTGTCCAGTGACCTCTGTGTGTGTGTTCTCTCTGATTATTTTAAAGGAGAATGTTCTCGCTCTGTTGTGAACATGTACAGTTTTCTGAGCAGTGTTCATGTGGCCAACTAAGCGCTTCTGACAAGACATCTGTAGTTGTGAGGCTTTAGTTGAGCTCTCCTCTCCTCAGAGCTGTGTCTCTTGTTGACCAGCCATGTATAAGCCAAGTGTTGTCATCATGGAATAATCCCCATAAAACCAAAGACTTTTCATTTTCCCTCCCAGAAATCAGAGTGGATGACCACGACGTGCAACCACGCACTTTATGCCATCTGTGACGTGTTCACGCAGTTCTATGAAGCTTTACACGAGATCCTTCTTCCCGACATACTTACACAGTTACACTGGTGTGTAAAACAAGGTACCTTATTTACCTGGTTTTTTTTATTAAATGTATTTTTAAATCTTCATTGCTTAAGAAGGGGAAGGTTAACTGAGTTTTGGAAGAATAAAAGTTCCCATTAGGACAATATGTGTTGCAATAGATTGATGCAATATCTTGAATATTTGAGTACCAATCTTTTTATTGAGTTAGGAAACTTTTTTGTTACAGTGTTCATAATGTGCTCATGGTGTTACTGTGACACAGAAAAAGCTTTTGGAGAGTGGTGTCAATCTTCTGAATCTTCTGCCAACAGCCTTTCTTCATTTAACTGCAGGGATACGTTACCTCCTTTATTTACACACAAAGATATGTGCAGGCATTCTGATTTTTTTCTTTTTTTTCTCATTTTTATCTTTTTTCTTATTTTCTCACACCTGCTTCCCCCCTTTCTCCCAGCCATCGAGTACTTCTAAATACAGCTTTCTAAAGAACTTGTTTTCCTTCTGGCTCCAACTCTTACACCTGAAATCCTGCGTGTTACTAGCATGGAATGTTGGAGGATGATCTGGCAATAAATCATAAGTTTCCGATTGCTGCTTTTCCTTCCTTTTTCTCACTGTGTGCTTCCCTTCTGCTTCTGCCCTGTCTCTGTCTTCCCTGGTTGGATTTTCATCTTATGAAGGCTATTTTGAAACTCTTTTTTATTCAGTAGGTTCCTCAGCTTCATATTGTTGTAACATATTGAATAGGTAGGCTTTGAGCCAAGACACCGTGCATTTCACAGTATTGTGAAAAAACTGGTAAGAATTTTTAATAGAGCAGTAATAGAGAATGCTTAAGTTTTCATTGATATTGTAGAAGTTGATAAATATGGAACGTTTCTTTCACAGATAATGAGCAGTTGGCACGATCAGGTACAAACTGCCTGGAAAACCTGGTAATACTCAACGGACAGAAATTCAGCCCTGAAGTCTGGGGCCAGACATGCAATTGTATGCTAGAAATCTTCAAAACAACTATTCCTCATGTGTAAGTTCATAAGTTTAATTCTAATATTGACACCCAATTCCAGAGCAACAATATTTACCTTTTTTGTTTTGTTCTGTTTTGTTTGGTTTGTTTGTGTTGTGTGTTTTTTTTGTTTGTTTGTTTGGTTTTTTGTTGTTTTGTTTTGGTTTTTTGTTTGTTTTTTTCTTAACTCTGTGAAGCTTGCTGACATGGAAGCCTGTAGGAATGGAGGAAGACTCATCTGAAAAGCACTTGGTAAGAGTTAACTCAGGGCAATAAACTGACTTGAAGGGTTTTGTGTTAGGTTAGCTTCTGAAAAATTCTGTTACAGTCAATACACTTGACCAAAAAACTTACAGTAGATTGTATTTGGTGTTATTGTAAAAAAAGATGTAAAGAATGGATGCAGGAAGCCTTTGAATATAGGATTAGGGAAGTAATCTGCAAAGTGATAGCTGGTTGGGAGTTAGTGTTTTGGATTGCTGGAACTGCTCTGCATTCTCTTCTAGGATTTGGACCTCGATCACCAGTCTTTAAGCAGCATGGACAAAAATGCTTCTGAAAGAGGACAAAGCCAATATTCAAATCCAACAGATGAGAGCTGGAAAGGTGGTCCTTATACAAGTAAGGAAATCATGCAAGCTTTTTCAATGCACCTTTATAACCAGTTGTAGTTCCCTTCTGTAGTTCTCTACAGAAAGTTTTGGGGCAGTTAAACTGGGGATAAGTCTTTGCAATTTGTGTTTATGCCTTGCAGAGAGATTTTCTCTTTAGAAGGTAATTCACAGCATTACTAAATATCAAATTGTTAATGGGAATGTCATCATTTGCTAGCCTGTTATAAGTGAATTGGCATGAATTGGTTTTGAAACTTCTGTTGCTCCGTTTCATTAGACCAAAAATTATTTGCTGGCCTCCTGATCAAGTGTGTGGTACAGCTGGAGTTGATACAGACCATTGATAACATAGTGTTCTATCCAGCAACAAGCAAGAAGGAAGATGCTGAGCACATGGCTGCAGCTCAGGTACCATCAGACTTACTTGTAACCTTGTTGTGACAGTAAAGTACAAACTAAGGAATGCTCTGACGTGTTTACAAAATAGAGTCTTTTTCTGACTCTCAGCACTACCCCGAATGTGTGTGTAAACTACTCTTAAGTTATGACTTTTTTTTGTATGCCTTCAGTGTTGCCTGGTGGTCTGCCTGTTGTAGTATTATATTACTTTTATTTTTATTATCAATCAAATAGATTATAATTGTTTTTATCATGAATACATTCTCATCAAAAATGGTTTTGTTTGTTTGGGGGAAAGCATTCTTTTCTGCTCATTAGACTGAGTGTCTTCATTTAGCCATAGCTGAAGCTTTGCTCAGCCTCTGGATGCTTGCACAGGAAGTGTTGCAGAAGCTGGACTTCAACAAGGTCAATGGTCAAGATTTCACTCATTGCCAACTTTGGATATGTCTGTGCCCCTGAAAGTTCTGATTCTGGGCAGTAGTGCACAGTAGCTCTGGCTTGGCTGTTTAAAAAAAGCCCTAAGCTGGAAGTTCTGGCTAGTGCATTCAGGTAGTATTTTGGGGATGGTTCAGTTAAATTCCTAGTGAAATTAGCTAAAAATGTTGACCAATTTAATTAAATTTGACATGAGTCAAAGATGGGGAATTTCTACCCTTGGCAGCATTTAAACCTGCACTATTTTTGTCGTTCATTTTGGTGTTTTTCAGAATTCAACAGACCTACCCAGTCAGCTTCTAGAGAAGAGGAAATGTTCTATACTGTATTGCTATGACTGCAATGTCTCTATAAGGGAGTTCTTCCCTTGCTCTTGAGTCTCACTTTCTTACCAGTAACTAGGATAGATCATAACTTTTCTTCTTAAGTATCCTACTGAGAAGAGTTACAGCTCTGATCTTTGACAGGACCACTCTGCTGTGTTGTGCTGCACTAATACTGCATTGCACCTATAAATGGAATTAGGAGTTACTAGAGTTTATGGCATGTGCTCTCTCTCTCTCTCTGTCCCTCTCCCCCTGTTCTTTAGCGAGATACACTGGATGCAGACATCCACATAGACACAGAAGACCAAGGAATGTATAAGTACATGTCTTCACATCACCTCTTTAAGTTACTGGATTGTCTGCAAGAGTCTCATTCATTTTCAAAAGCCTTTAATTCAAATTATGAGCAGCGAACTGTGTTATGGAGAGCAGGTAAGGCTTTTATTTTTATTTGATAAAAATGCTGAACTACCATTCTAGCTTTAAGTATCAAGACACAACAGTGTGCTGTTGCAATCACCTCTAGAGTTTATTGGACAGTCACATGCTTTTATTGCTTGTCTCCTTCCTGATGACTTGAATAATTCTGTTTGCTAAATTATCTGCTTTTTTAAAAATTAAAGTAGAGCTACACTGCTGGTACTGCTGTAGCTAAGTATCTTTATAAATAAATCAGAACTCAATCAAAATCACGGAGGAGGAAATACTATCTGGACAAGAAATCACTACTGGTCACTAGTGCAGGTATTGTTCATTAAATTTTTTTTTGGCTAATAACACCAACTGTGGATGTTCCCTCTCTTCCTGTGTGGGACTGACTTCTAGGGTTCAAGGGTAAATCAAAACCCAATCTCTTAAAACAAGAGACCAGCAGCTTGGCGTGCTGCCTGAGGATCTTGTTCCGGATGTACGTGGACGAGAGCCGGCGGGAGGCCTGGGACGCCGTCCAGCGGCGGCTGCTCAGGTAGGACAGCCCTGCTCGGGAGGGAAATGGGCAGAGAGAGGTGTGGCCACTCTTTATTAAAAGTTCACTTAGCAGTGAGGAAGCAATCTGCCTAGAATAGATGAAGCACCTTCTTGCCTGACACAGGCTTTTCTTTATGGAAGTGGTGGTGTCTGAATAGTTCTCCCATCTGAGTACATAGTGACAGAGGTATAATAGGATACACTAATTGAAAAAGAGTGCAGTATAAGCTGCTGTACACCTGGAATTTAAACAAATGTAGAAAATAATTCTAAATAAACATAAAAAGGTATTTGGGTGAGTTGGTACATAAAAGTTGAAAGTACTAGTCTCTTATCAAATGTGAAGATCTCCCAACTTGCTCTTGGTACTAATACAGTGGATTTTGATCTACCAGCATGCATGGACATGTTCATCTACTCAGTCTTTAATTAAAAGAGTGTCCTTAAAGTAGCCATAGTAAGTGGTACGGTTTGTACCTCGTGTCGACAATCTGCAGCAGGGACCAAAAATTTATTAGTACAATTATAATTCTTCCTTAATCTGTGATGCTGAGCTGTGCAGATCTTTATTAAACCAGTCCAAATTTGGAGGGGGAGCTCTATCATGGTGCTGTTGCCTAAGCTGTCCCAATGTCAGGGTCAGGAAATAAGGTTTGCAGGTTGAAAGCGACAGCACTTCAATTACAAAATGTTTATCAGGCAAGTTAGACTTTTCCTTCTCTGTCGCAAACATGAAAAGTATTTCAGTTCACTTATCTGGAACAATTCCTGTACCAGAAAAAGCAAATTTGTGTAGTTAAAGTTGTTGCATGTGATGGGAAACTTTCCCATGGAAGTGCATCTTGCTTGAAAACGAAGTACAGTGAGAGGACAAACAGGGCATGTAATCAAAAACTTTGTAAGGGTTTTCTTTATGGTTTGTGTGAACTGTGCCATCTCTCCAGTGTGTGCAGTGAAGCCCTGGCGTATTTTATTACTGTCAACTCAGAAAGCCACAGAGAAGCCTGGACCAATCTCCTGCTGTTGCTTTTAACAAAAACACTAAAAATCAGTGATGATAAGGTAAGAAGGGGCTGGAAGTCATGTCTGCATTTGGGTATGTTTTTCATTCCTGCTTCAGTCTGAGTTCAGTCTTTATTTCCATCCAGACTGGAGGTGGGAGGTTCCTCATAGCAAGTGCTGTCCTCTCAATACAGTAGTGGCAGCTCCACTGTCTGCAGGCGTTCTGCATTGTGGAAATGGGGCTGCATCCATGCAATTCCCAGTTGTGTGGGAATGTGGATAGAATTACTGAACAGCTTTCATATAAAAGCACAATGAGTGTGCTGTAAGGGGTAGGCTTATGCTGTATTACAGCTGCACAGGAATGGTGAGGGTGAATTTCACCACTGTAAAATTGGAATTCCAGTTCCTTGACAGTGATGGCAAGAATAATTTTCAGGATCTTGGCCCTTTTGAGGAAAAGGGAATGCAAATATTCATGTTGCTACAAATAGACCCTGATACCACCTGTAGGCTGAGAAGTCACGAAAACCTGACTCTGCTTAGGGAGTAACACCAAAGGCAGGCCCTGTGTGCACTGCTGTCACAAACAACACAGAGCTCGGTGCCCTTGGGCTGTTGGGAGGGCTTGGGTGAGACCTGGTGTTTTAACAGGTTGGTGTCAAAATGTCACAAATGTGTAAAAACTTTGTGTTTTCCTCTAGCAATAGAGAATGATGTTGTGTTTTTGTATCTTGGCTAGTTCAGGGCACATGCTTCCACATATTACCCGTACCTGTGTGAGATCATGCAGTTCGACCTGATCCCCGAGCTGCGGGCGGTGCTGCGCAAGTTCTTCCTGCGCATAGGGGTGGTGTTCAACATCTGCATCACGGACGAGCAGGCACGGACAACTGGGATGAACCTGCCTTCCTGGTAGCTCTAAGTGCGGCTGTTACACCGGCCTGTACATAAAGCTGTGTCCAGAGATGGATTGAAGTGGATGGGAGAAAAATGAGACCCTGGTGTACCACCACAAGAGCACGTTATTCTTACCACAATGGCATTTGGGAATGAGGAAAATAATCCTGTTCTGTCCATCCTGCAAAAGTGTCAGCAGTTTTATTTAACTTACTGCTTACAGAGTCAATACAGTAGGTGTGCAGTCTCTTTGTTTCAATGCTAATCATTTGTATGATCCAGTATGTCTCTTCTAGTCTTTTATCCACTGCTCAGTCTTGCATCCCAGCTAGAGCTGATAAATCAGCTGGATCTCTCCACAGCAGTTATGCCCCTTGGAAATAATGACTATATTTGTGTAGCCTTGTGATGTTGGCACGTGTTCATAAGAAACTTGACTGCGGTGGCCAATGACCACCCAAGATCCCTCTGGGTTTTCCTTCATGTCCAGTACCAGGCCAGGCAGGGCAGCCTGTAGGATATTTGGAGAAGGTTTTCCTCCTGTTTAGCAAATGACTTAAAAAAAATTTTAGTATCAGTACTGCATCTTCTGAGACTTATTTTTAGTTTTATGGAAGCTTTTACATCAGGAGCATCAATAGCATCTACTCCTTCAGCTTATTAGTCTTGAGTTAAGGGCATTTAAGAAAAAGAAAAGGCTTTCCTTTTCCTTTCATACATTGGCAGGTCATGGACAGAGCAAACACAGGAACATCAAAAACAAGGCTCAGAATAAATAAACCCACCTTTTTGACCCTTGCATATAATGTATTTAGCAGTAATCGTGACTGCTTAGCAAAAAGTCCTGTCCTTAACACAAGTTTGTCTCCTTTTACTGCAGATTTGCAAGTTCTGATTTGTCATTTTGTGCAAATGATTTTTGTTCTCAACTCTTAGTTCCTAGTGGCAATTAAAAAAACCTGAACTTCCAAAAAAACTGCTCTAGCAAAATTGAACAAGTTCGTTCATGTGCTCTAAGTTACCAACACAATTCTGTGCTTTGAAAGTTATCTGTGAAGCAGAATGTGACATGACACCACAATTTGCTTGCCCAAGAGAGTTTTCTTTCCTTTAAATGCATCGGGTTTCTGTGACAATGTTTCCATGACAGAATACTGTCTTGACCTTTGAAATACTTTTAAATTTCAAGTTTCAAGACTTTTCTAAACCAGGAAAGTGTGGCAGGATGGGAGGAGAAGCTCCTCTTCCTAAAATAATGCGAAGTGTTATATTAGCTGCTGTGCTATCCAGAATAGCAAACTTAAAATATTAACAGTATTTAAAGAAAAAAATGAACCGACAAACAGCAACAACAACCTACCTACTTGAATGGAACTAAGTGTATAACATTATTTTGTTTTTTAAGTTGAGTTTCCTGGTAGGATGGCCTCAGGTGAGGTTGTCTTGGGATACACTGCTCTGAGCTGCTGGGAATGTGCTGTCTTTGTGGTTTTTTGTTGTTGTTGGTTTGTGTTTGTTTGTTTTGTTTGTTTTTTGTGATCTATTTCCAAAGGGTTTTTATGGTGCTCCTCAGTGCATCAGCTTGTCCTGTGTAAGCATTGTTTGGGAAAGGTTTTGCAGTCAGTAGTAGTGACATGGCTTTCACAATTTATTTTTACTTTTTATTTTTAACCAAAGAAAAGTAAGTGGTGGTTGTCACTCTTTGACTTTTAAATGCCCATTAGGTTAAATCTATACACTGCTATTTAGTAGAAGGGAGTATATGGCTATATATGACAATAGGAGAAGACTGAAAAATAAGCAATGCTGGTATGTAACTTGCTGCATTTGAAGTATCTTTTTGTGTTGCATCTCGTGTAGCTGCTCATTCCCTGGGACTGTTGTTGCATCGGGTATTGCAGAAAATGAAGTATTTATTTTAATTCCATTTAAATCTGTAGGAATATGCTATTCCTTTTCTTCTGGTTGTAGGTAGTCCTAAGAAAAATATTTGAACCATTATTTTTCAGATTTGGAAGGTGTTACTGCCTCATGGAATGTGTTCCCTCATGTCCCATCAGACACACCTGGTCCAGCTGCATGTTCCTCTGTGTGTCACAGGTTTGAAAGCCCTACAGTCATGTCTTGAAACAAGTCTCAATTTTGAGATCTTAAAAGACTTCACAGTTGCTTCATGGGCTTTCTTTACTGTAAGGGGCAGCCTTTGTACTCTCTCTGCACATAGGATAAGGATGTTTAATCCATGCTTCCCTTCTGCCTTTGGTCTGAGACTGTTCTTTTATTGAAGAAAAACTTTTGTTCTTATTATACCAGTTACAAACTGCTGAAGTTGGGTATGTGATATCCAACCAACCCAGAGTCTGCAGTGCATGAAGGAGAAGGGACTGGAATGCAATTGCATTGTCAGAGCCTTAATCCTGTCCCACTTCTGCAGGCGATTGTCCCCATTAGAGCAATAATCAGGGTGTGTTCAGGTTATGTCCACAACACTTGTTGGTTTTCCTCAGAGAGTCAGAAAGGGCAGAACCCACAGCCATCCCAGTGAAGGTCAGCCCTCCTGGAGTGGTCCCAGCTTGTTCCTTCTCCCCTCCTCCTGTGCCACAGAGTGTTACTGGCTCTGCTGGAACCGGGAGCGGAGCCGGGCTCGCTGTCTGGAGAGCAGGACTGTGCAATAGAGGGAGTGAAAGTCACCTCTTGGACGTGTTTGTGCAACAGATGAAATCTGCAACTCTACCTGTAATGGCATAAATAATGCAGACTCCATGGCGTTTGTTGTTGCTTGTCATTTCAGACCTCCCGAGGGAAGGGAGGGGGAGAGGATGCTAACAAGGAAAACTCTAAACTCTCCCTTTTCGTGGTGATTAAAAACTCCCTTCATGTTGCTTCTGTTGTGTCTTACAGTCCAGGAAAAGGTTGTTTTTACGGCAGTTTGTTATCTATGTCTGGTATCTCACTTTCCACACTGTCAACAGAACAGTCTAAACCAGTGTCCACTACTACAACCGACCACCCCCAGGTTTTAGCTCAATCTTACTATTCAGGACAAAGATTAAAAATAGTAATTCTGTCAAAACGGCATTTCCCTTTGATCTGTAAGTTCAGTTTGTTTAGCACCTTTGTTTAAAATGTATGTTTTCATATATTTAAAATGCCTGAGTTTTAATATCTCCGTATTAAGTGCATTTACTATCAATAATTTAAAGACCATTCCTTGCCAATGGATGTATAGAGTTCTGAGAGAATACCAAAATTATATAATATTAAAAACTATGTAAAGTTTTCTACATGAAAATACGATGTATAATAGTTATAATATTCCATACTTTAATCAAGTGATAAATCAATAAAGTTTTACGAAGTGTTGCTCCTTTGCTCAGGTAGTTGCTTAAGCGGCTCAAAGGCTGCGGCGCCGCTCGGGCTCCTCTGCGGGGTCGGGGGTTTCTGGTTCGTGTTTTATACCCCCCGCACGCTCCCTCCCGGGCCCTGCTCCGCCGCGGGCCCGGGCCCGTTCCCTCGGCACTGCACGGCTCCTTCCGGGGCG
>VXBT01001853.1:444396-472852 GCA_013400235.1 Oriolus oriolus
GCACGGCCTTGCCCGGGAGCGCTGTTGACCCGGCCCCGCGCTTCGGGGAAGCGGGAAATGCCCCTAGGGATCCTCAGAGCAGTGCCAGGATGGCTTTTCCCATCAGATATGGGCCCTGAACGTTCTTCGGCACGTGGGAGGTGTTCGGTCAGTGCTGGGTGAGGGGATGGAGTTCTGTGAAGCTCTTACCGGTCCGAGCCCCAGAGGCATGGCCGCGTTCTGCCTGGGTTTGGGTTTCTTCTCTGTAAGTGGTCTGCATTAATTTGACTAAAGTAGGTGATGTATTATGTACGTTTTATGGGTTTTCTGAGGCCTTTAATGCAGGCACATGGTGCAACACAACCCAAAGTATCATACCACTCCAGCTAAAGTACCACCAATGTTTTCTGTACTGGAAAACAAACATGAAGAGCTAGAGGAAGAGAAGGAAATAAGCATGTGTAGGTAACAGGTCAAAATGTGTTGGTGGAATTGGTGAACAAGACCACAGACAAATAAACCCCAAAAGCAAAGGGAAACATGGGAGGCAGGGCTCTTCAGGTAGATTTTTACTTCTCGCAAAATATGTTAGGATCTGATTTGCTTGTTAACATTCATTTAATTCAAGAGGATACTGCTGCTGTCTTTTTAAATTGTATAGATGCCGTAGCTGACATAAAAATCGTGTCACTAAAGCTCACTGCCTTTGCAAGCGTGCCTGTATAAAACTGTTTATTGCATTGATGATCAGCGTGAAAAGTGGGACAGGTAAATTTCAGTCATTTTTACTAAAAAGGAACTCCAGAGAAAAAATGGAAACCTTTGCTTCCTCATAGCCTTTGTAGGGAGTGAACTGTACTGCTTGTGGTAGGAAGGACGGGCAGGATTGATGATGTCCAGAGGAACATCTCCATTAAAGCACATCCTATTGTTGTAGGTTTGCTGTGATTTTAATTATTCCAATGCAAGCTGTGAAGTAACTGTGGTACAGATAAGAATGCATATGGGAGGATTTCTAGAGAGGAGCAATATGGACTTACTGCACAGTTATTCTGTAAAAAGTATTGCATTTAAATTAGCTTCCACCCTAGTCTGAACTAATTTTACAGGGAGGACAAAGTCTCTGGCTTTGCACAGTCTTTTGTCTCTTTTTTAAAAAAGTATTTTATTTTGCGATTTTTCTTCAATAAGGAGTATTTGATGTTTTAAAAAAGCCTTGACTGTTCAACACACTTTGAATTGTTTTATTTACAATTATATAGGGCAGGACTGTTCAGCTTTTTCAGTCAGGAACAGTTTCTGGGGCTGACAGCAGTTCTCAAAAGCAGAACCAAATTCCTGTTGTCTTGAAAGGGCAAGAGATCATCTTTTGGCTGTACCTGGTTCATGTCTGCTGGATGGATGAGCCTCTTCCGGAGTTTTGGGTCCATAAAGCAGACACTAACAGTTACCTGTAGCTTGAGAAGTGGAATGTTTCCTGTGCCTGGTGCACCCTGGCTGGGACTGTGCTTGCGAGGTATTGTCGAAAAGAGCTGATGTTGCTTCTGTGGGATTTGGTTTTACATGTGTAGCTTTAGGATAGATTTTCTGATCTCTGGTTGTAACAAAACTACTTGTGGGTTTTAGGTTCTGCCAAAATGGAGCTCAGTGATGCCAATTTACAAACTTTAACTGAATATCTAAAGAAAACACTAGATCCAGATCCTGCTATAAGACGTCCCGGTAAGTGATTCTCATGAGTGAGAACAAAATAGTTCCATTTCTTTTCGGCTCTTCTGTCTCTGTAGCAAACTTCAGTGGATATTTATGCAGTAACCTCTTTACAGAAGTTCTCAGTATCCTTTTAAAGTGAAACCCTCAAAAGACTAATGAGGGATGGATATAAATATAAATAATTTTATCTGCTTTTTTAAATTTTCTTTTTCTGTATTCTTGATTTTTTTTTTACACCGTTGTTATTTAAAACAGTGCTGCTGTTCACAACAAGCCAGGATTTACTTCTCTCGGGTTATGGCTTTTCCAAGGGTGAGGAGGCAGTATTTCCCCATCCTGCTGGGGATCTGAGAGCTGTTGTTGACAGCAGGAGTGTTGAGGAGCTCGGGAGCAAAGAACCTGTGATACCTTTTGTCAAACATGTTCCTGTGAAGCTCTGGGGAAGTGTTTGTGCTGGGTATATTAAACAGACACTTGAGAAATCACAGGATTGCCATTAGAGAGAGCAGTTCAGCTTTTGCTAACCCCACTATATTCTCTTACAGCGGAAAAGTTCCTTGAATCTGTGGAAGGAAGCCAGAATTATCCGTTGCTGCTCTTAACGCTGCTGGAGAAGTCACAGGAAAATGTCATCAAAGTTTGTGCATCTGTAACGTTCAAGAATTATATTAAAAGGAACTGGAGAATTGTAGGTATCCTAGTGAGGAATTGTGCTAAGACTTAATCATCCTTTTAAGGTACAATAAGGTATTCTGCAGTAACCCTGAGGAATGTGTGTGTCTGTGCTCTGGGAAATGCAGTCAATCATTCGGAGAACAAACACAAGGTGTAACTTACTAATGAGGGACTAAAATCTGGGCCACTGGCCCTTCTGTTAAAAACTACTAGAGCTGGGTGATAAAATGATGAACAAATAATTTTCTCTAACATAATATACATATTTTGCAGAAGCACAATATTGAGAGCTCATTCAACTAACTAATATTATTTAAACTGGAATGATTACGCAGTGTCTACAAACAAGCTGGCCTATTGGGCCTATATCTGTGTGGAAAACATCTCAGTCCAGCCCTGCAGCTCAAGGTGATGATACCATTCATCAGCAGGTGCTGCTGGGGCACAGAACTGTCTGGGACAGTATATTTTGGTGGCCCTGCCAGTTTTATACTTGGAAGTGTTTGTAGTGATCAAATACAAGTATTGCTGTTTAATCCCATCTCATCCTATGTTTTGAACAGGTCAGGAATATTTTTAATTCAGAGCTTTCAGCATTCATGAAATTTATTTAAGGGTAGAAGGTATTGCTTTAGAGAGCTGAACTCCTTGAATGATGAGAGGTTTTAATTGGTACTGTTTATGCTTTGTCTTACTGAAAGTACTGTTTGTATCTGTTTGAAAAATAGCAGATGTCTCTTTACTACAGAGAAACTGAAACATTTTATCATTACGTCTTAGCTATTTTCAAATTTGCATGTGATTTCTGTCCTTCTCCTCCTACTTATATTGAGGAGTTATAGCAGTCCTGGGTCTGGTTTTGTTCAAGAACATCAGCACGTTCAGCCTGGCATGATGTATGGGGAACCTTGTTCATGTAGTGCTGTGTTCTTCATCATTTCTCCCAAATTGCATCTTCTGTAGTGTATTGTAAGTAGAAATAATGTTTTATGGAAAAGGTGGTAAGTGGAAAAGGATTGCCAGTGTAATTCAGGATGGGATTTTGTTTTGAAGTAGGTAGAGACGCTGTGCAGAGAGTGCATCCCGAGGACTGTTGTGATTGCTCTGTGGCTGCAGGCACTTTGTTTTGCCCAAAACTGAAGCTTTTGTTTCAGGAGCAGCTGTATGAACAGAAAATGCAGCCGTAAGGCTGCCTTGCCTAGATCACGGGGGTTTATTTCACAGCCTTGAGCTTGACTTGTACAAAGCATAGTGGAAGTAAAAGGGTTTTGCCTGTTCAAGAACTTAAGTTTGTTTGAGCCTGGAGAGACAAATGCACAGGGCACTGCTGGAACCAGGGAAGAGTTCGCTGGTTTTAATTTATTTTTGAAGTATGTGCAGGATATGCATGTATGTGCTGCATTTCATGTCTTGTAAAAAAGTTTCATTTCTTTGAATAATCTCATCATTAACTCCATAGGAGGATTTGCTGTTGCTGAGCACTCCACCACCTCTGTCCTCATCTGTCTAAATGTGTAGCAGTGAGTCCTGCCTCCCTACTTGGAGCTTGCCTTGGACTGTTATTGCTGCTGTTCACATCATATGAACTTGTAAAGCTTAGGTTTTAAAGATGATCTTTTTTGTGGTTTTCTTTTTTGTTTATTTTTAATGTATATATAATGCTTCTGTACATTCTTCTGATTCTTATAACTGCTTTTTGTAGAATCATTTAGGTTGGAAAGGATCTTTAATATTGAGTCCAACCATTCCCCCAGCACTGCCAAGGCCACCACTGCCCCATGTCCACAAGTGCCACATCTACATGGCATTTAAATCCATCCAGGGATGGGGACTTCACCTCTGCTCTGGGCAGCCTGTATGATGCTTTTGGTGAAGAAGTTTTCCCTAATATCCAATCTAATCCTGCCCTGTGTAACTTGAGGCCGTTCCCTCTCCTCCTGTCCCTGTTCCCTGCCCAACCTCCCCGCCCCCGGCTGCCCCCTCCTGTCAGGGAGTTGTGCAGAGCCACAAGGTCCCTCCTGAGCCTCCTTTGCTCCAGGCTGAGCCCCTTTCCCAGCTCCCTCAGCCGCTCCTGGGGCTCCAGCCCCTTCCCAGCTCCGTTCCCTGCCCTGGACACGCTCCAGCCCCTCCGGGTCTCTCTGGTGTGAGGGCTCAGAGCTGCCCTCAGCACTGGAGGTGCCCCAGCAGTGCCAGCACAGGGGACTGGCACTGCCCTGGGGCTGTGCCCACACAGAGGCTGGCACAGCCCAGGTGCCACTGGCCTCTTGCCCCCCTGGGCACACCTGTGCTCATGTTCAGCTGCTGTTGTCCAGCCCTCCCAGGTCATTTCCCAGCTTTCCAGCCCCTCTGTCCCAGCCTGGAGCATTCCATGGGGTTGTGGTGCCCCAAGACCAGGTCCTGGCACTTGGTCTTGTTGACCCTCACACGTTTGGCCTCACCCCAAGGATCCAGCCTGTCCAGATCCCTCGGAAGGCCTTCCTGCCCTCCAGCAGATCCACACTCTCACCTAACTCAGTGTCATCTGGGAACATACTGAGGGAGCCCTTGGTCCTCTCGTCTGGATCATCAGTAAAGATATTAATCAGTACTGGCCCCAGTACTGTGCCCTGGGGAACCCCACTAGTGAGTGGTGTTATAGATAAGCACACCTTGAAATTTTAAAATTGCTAACTTTCAATTTAAGTTTATGGGAAGATGGTTAAAGGGATGTGAGAAGGAGGGTGGTGGTACCATCAGGTTTAAGGTTTCTTAATATTGAATGGCTCTCTGGAGGTGCTTTTCTCTTTTAATTGCTGGATGATTTCAAGGTCTCTGAACTTCAGTGCTGTCATCACAGATAATGTGACTATCACTGCTGTCACTGGTTGGGACAAACCACCTCATTATTGTATTTCTTTAGCAGCAGCTTTGCAATTTTCTACTACTTGGCACTGCTGGCTGACTGGACTTGGAATTGATTGATATTTTGAACTGGTTAGATAACTCTTAAAGTCACTGTTAGGGTTTTGCTTATGTAACCTACACCTTCATGTACAGTCTCTAGAAAGTATGGCTTGAGGCAGCTCACACAAAATCAATTTGTGGGGTTGGCAGAGGTGCTGTGTGGTGTAGTGGAAGAGGAGACTTGGTTAAATGTGGGGATTTTGTTGCCATGTGCACCCACCCTCGCTGCTGCTCAATTGCTGACCTGAAAAGTTACCCTTAGGGAAGGAGAAAAAAACTCCTTCAAAGTTTTACAGAAGGACAATATTTCTTTCAGCTTTTTTCAGATACTGCTGTTCCAGATTCATTGAAGGCAGTGTCTCTAACAGGTCTGTTTCTTAGGTTCTTCAGCAATGTAATAGTTACATAAATCAGTATAAGCAGTTGGTTTCTGAAGTGCTGATCATCTCTCATTGCCTAGAGAATACTGCCCATAACTTAATTATTGTTTTCATTTTAGGTTGAGGATGAACCAAACAAAATATGTGAATCGGACAGAATAGCCATTAAAGCCAACATAGTGCCCTTGATGCTTAGCAGCCCAGAACAAATTCAAAAGCAGGTAATATGTCCTTCCTGGTTGTATCCATGAAACTTTGGGAATATTCTAAGCGTGTCTAGAGGCTATGGTTTTTGGCAGAGTTCAGTTCCCTTACCAGTGAGCTCATCCTGATCCAAATAACTTCGAGGATATTGTTACAGGTATTTCTACCTACTTTAACATTTTTTAAAAATAATTACTGTATAATCTTATAACTAAGTTCTAGCATTAGACAGTTTAACAGCAATTATAGAAAGTGAGACAGTGTGAAGTTGAGGTGAGATTTTTGTGGAAAGTAGTGGATAATTAAGCCAGTGATTTTTGAATCTGACAAGAATAACCAGGATTTTCTTGGATGTTTGCAGCACGTGGCACGACTGCTGTGTGCTGTTCTGTCACATAACGGTTCTGTTTCCTTTGCAGTTAAGTGATGCCATCAGTATCATTGGGCGGGAAGACTTCCCTCAGAAGTGGCCGGACTTGCTGACAGAAATGGTGAATCGCTTTCAGAGCGGAGATTTCCATGTCATCAATGGGGTTCTTCGCACTGCTCACTCTTTATTTAAAAGGTACTGGAAATAAGGGAGTTTGTGTATGGATTGTAAAATTTCTGTTCAACTGGCATGTTTTGCTGTTAAGACTTAATTTTGGAGATTTACGAAGGCTATGGTTGTGACTTCTACATATGCCTTTTAAATAGTTACCAAATTGTATACCGTGCATGGTTCTGAATTATGTTGTTTAGTTCTTGTTTACTTGACAGTATTTGTTTAAAGGTTCAGCATGAAACAAAATTCTGTGTGAATTAATTTGGTAATAAATGTGAAGACTGTATTCTGTTTTTCATGTGTTTCTCTCTTACTTGTCAGGTACCGCCATGAATTTAAGTCAAATGAATTATGGACAGAGATCAAACTTGTTCTTGATGCCTTTGCTTTGCCCTTGACAAATCTATTCAAGGTATTTCTTGTTGAGTCATTTCTAAAACAGGTTTAATGTTCTGCATTGCTTGTTGTGGATGCCTGTAAAATTGAAACTCAAGAATTGTTGTTCAAAACTGTTAAAGGGGTTTAAATTCAAGTCGTGAAGTGAGACCTAACAAGATTGATGAGACGATGAAATATAGCTGTATTTTCTGGTTTAAAGAAAACATTCCATGACACTTTTCAATATTTTTTATTGGTGTAGGTTTTGTACTTGACAATCTCACATCTTTTTCTAGGCAACTATTGAACTTTGCAGCACACATGCAAATGATGCCAGTGCCCTGAAGGTTCTCTTTTCTTCTCTCATTCTAATTGCGAAGCTGTTCTACAGTTTAAATTTTCAGGTGAATCTCCTTGTTCTTGGGATAGTTTTGCTTTGTTCTGATGAAGCTGTTACTATGGAATTCATTTGAGGCAGCCTTTAAGGCCATGCTTTATGACAAAAATAAAAATCAACGGTGCATGTGCTGGAGTAAAAGCACAGTAAGTAAGGATGGGTTATTTAAGACGTTAGCTTGGCCCTGTGTAAACACGAGTTCCAGAGAGTCTGAGCTCGTGTTGCTTCAAGGAGGTGTTGTATGGGGCCTCTGAGCAGGAGCTGGGAAAGGCAGGAGTCCAGTGCCCGAGTTTCTATTCACTGTGCCCCTTTATAAATTGTCTGTACTGACAGGAACTGGGTTGCGTAGGTGAAAGTCCATTACACGTAGCAGCTCTGTGGCACTGTAGGGGAAAGTAATTTGGGGAGCAGTGTGCGTTGTCTGGATTTGGAATCAGATCTACATTTTGGACATTAATAAGTGTGCTCTGTGGGAAATGGTAAAAAGCTCCCTTGCTGAGGTGACATTTATTTAGTGTCTCAACATGAACTGTGAAGTGTGATTGTGCCTGGATTCTTTGGGCTGTTCTTCCATAGGGGGCAAAAGAACAAGCTGGAGTTAAAAGAGACTTGTGCTCTCATTCTGACAGTGAAAGGTGATAAGGCTCATTCATTATAAAAATGTGAGCTGTTTGGAGTCTAAGCAACTAGTTTATTTGGAACTAGTTGTACTCCAGGGCTCTGCCAGGACAGTTTTTGTTTGGGAGGAGGAGGGGGCGCTGTTTCAGTTTGAAGATTGTTTTCCACAGGTTATTGTCCCTCAGTAGATTGTAAGGTGAATGCACTACTTCCAGTGTAGATATGTTATCTAAGCAGTACAATCAGAAATTAAAATGTAGATTTATACTTTTCCTTCACAGGATCTTCCTGAGTTTTTTGAAGATAACATGGAAACATGGATGACAAATTTTCATAGCCTTTTAACTTTAGATAATAAACTCTTGCAGACTGATGTGAGTACTGCATAAACCACCTGGTTTGCATCTGTAGGGGAGAGGGTGGACTGACAAGTTAGGTCTAATTCTGAACAATGCAGTGTTTTTTTTGTGGGGCAAACAAAGGAGTAGAATGACTGTAAGAAAATGGAGTTTAAGAGAAGTTGCTCTGCTGTCTAAGGAATTTGAGGTTCAGTTCTTGAAGTTGTTTGACAGTTACAGTTATACCCAGCTGTGCACAGAAATCAAATTACTAATACTCATCTCTGAGTTGATTCTTTCAAGAACAGCTGCTGAAGTAACCTGACCATTAGCATCACGGGGCTCAGGTTTTCTGTACCTTTCAGCTGCTTCATGCACTATGTTCTGGAAAACGATACCTTAAAGAACTTGAAACAGTTGAACATAGAGGGCAGGATATCTCTAAGTACTTTAGCATTTGTTGTCTTGGTCTAGTTAAAGAATCAATAATTTCACTGGTGAAAGCTGATACCAGGTCAGCAAAGCTCCAGTTATTTTTGTGCCTCTTTTCTGCGTTTTAAGTGCTGATGTCTTCCAGATATAGCACAATAGTTTGCCACTTGATGGAGCCAAAACAACTCTATAACAACACATAGGGAGGCATATTAAGTGTATCTGGTGCTCTTGTTACCTTGCTGCTAAAAGAAGCTGTGCTGCTCTTTTGTCTTGCATCTGTGGGCTGCTCCCAGCACAAGCACTTGCACAGCTGAACTGGGACAGACAGTAAAGCTGAAAGGTGGGGGTGGAGGGGAAAGGGGCAGACAGAACTGGGGTGGTGTTTGGTTGAGTTGTTTGTTTTAATTCCAGCTCAGTTTCCCGGTTCACATTGTGGTTCCACAAACATCTATGCTGATCTGGGGAAGGGGACTTTACTCCAATTTAAAGAATCATGATATAGTGGCTTCTAAGCATATTTTTCAATGCCTCGTGTTACTGTTTTCGTATTACATTTGTAAATTAATTTTGTGTGAACTATTGTGTCTGTTTTCAAGTGCATAGTACCTTGATTTGAAATGCAGGGATGATTTCTAACTTGAAGAGCAGTTTGGGTACAGATCAGCAAAATACAGTAGTTCTAGGGACATGAGGGGGATTTCTTTCACCTGTTTAGAACATGATAAAATGGTGATGTAAACATTGCACTTAAATACGTTGACACTTTCAATATTTAAGTAGTGTTGAAGTTTGGATGTTTAAGTTCTTAGTTTTGTTTTATGTGAGGATGAAGAGGAAGCTGGATTGCTGGAGCTCTTAAAATCACAAATTTGTGATAATGCTGCTTTATATGCTCAAAAATATGATGAAGAATTCCAGCCCTACCTGCCACGTTTTGTAACAGCAATCTGGAATCTGTTAGTCACAACAGGCCAGGAAGTGAAGTATGACTTGGTGAGTTGCTAAAGTCTGATCTTGTCAAGTTTACTAATAAATTATAAATTGATCAGTCATGCTAAAGTTTTGTGTTCTGTTTGTGGTGCTGTAGCTGGTCAGTAACGCAATCCAGTTTCTGGCCTCAGTTTGTGAGAGACCGCATTACAAGCATCTGTTTGAAGACCAGAATACATTGACAAGCATCTGTGAAAAAGTTATTGTTCCCAACATGGAATTTAGAGGTAACTTTTTGAGACTTTAAGTTTTCAAAAACACAACAAAAATCTAACTAATTATCATGATGTGTTGCTTTGCAGGACTAAGAATTGAGGATTCCCTCTTGTGTACCTTAGTGCTAGATTCAAACCCAAGTTTCTGCAGCAGATTGCTGTCCTGTGGGCTATGTAGAATTGTATGAATATACCTAATTTTTCATGTTGAAATCCCAGTGGAGGAAGTCTAGGTTATGTGCCACCAATAAATTTCCACACTTAAAGTGAGTATCTGAATAATTCAGGGAGCCTGCATAGGCAGGAATATCAGGCCTACCAAACTGTAATGTTTAGTTCTCCAATTTTTGATGGGCTCATATTGATCCTGTATTTAAAATGCAGTGAAAATATATTGCAGTGATAAGGAGCTTCTCTCTCTTAAGTCCATGACTCTGAAAGCCTCTTCAAATACACCTGGCGTTCAATATGTGTTAGAGATTTTTCTTTGAATCAATACATCAGCCCATGGATATGAAAGACTAATTTGTGGGACGAAAGCTAAACAGACTAGTCTGGCTGGGTATTTCTGGTTATTTATTATTAATGTTATAGGAAAGTCCTTGGAAAAAATAGCAAGTTAATAATAATGATACACCCTTTTACCACAAAACCCAGAGACTTGGGTACTTAAACTTCTGTGTATTTTGTATTTTCAGCGGCTGATGAAGAAGCATTTGAAGATAATTCTGAAGAATATATAAGAAGGGATTTGGAAGGATCTGGTAATCCACAGATTTATACTAAGAATACTTGGTCTTTAAATATAGCTCTAAAGAGCTGAAGCAATTTACTGAAGCTTTTATAACTTCATTTTGAAATTGAGAAGATTTCCACACACCACCCCCAGCTGGATTTTATCCAGTCTATGGTCAAGTCTGCTGTCACGATATGCTTGTCACAGTGTCTTTCTCGTTTGAACAATGTTTTTATAGGGCTTTTTCCTTAATTGGATTGGTATGTCTTCTGCACTGCCCACATTCTCATTTCAGCAAATACAGCCTGTAAGTCGATGCTGTGTAGTAGCCAGTTGTGTATTTAGTTCCTGTGTGTGGAGTTTTAAATAACAGGGAGAGACTCTGATGTTTAAACTGAAATTCTGCCTAGGGTTGCATAAAAACTGTGCTCAGGCCAGCTGGACAGCAGCCAGCCTGGGACGTGGCATGTGTTCAGAGCAGTGACTGCCCTGGGACACGGCTGTGCTGGCCTGGCTGCTTGGAGTGCTGAGGGAGGCTGTGCTCTGCAGCCAGGCCAGAGCCCGAGTGAGCCAAACCTAGGTCTGCGTGACAGTTCTGGGCCACCAGCAGTTCACTGATAGACACTTTTGAAGTAATGGTATTTCGTAATAGATTTAAGCAATTACTGTATGCTTGCAGTGGAGGACAAAAATGGAGGAAAAATTTTTGAACTTTTTCAAGAAAACATTGTATCATTCTTATCCAAGAGTGGCTGCATTTTAGGTATTTACTAAGTTTTTTACAAAAATGTCCTGTCCGGAGTGGTGGACCAGCATCTGGCTTTTGCTCCACTCTGCTGCAGTCTGATGGGGGAGAGAGTGGGAGGGGTGAAAGTGAGAAGACTCACTTATCTCACTGGATAAAGGCAGTTTAAGTGAAAGAAAGAACAAGGCAAGAGGAGAGAACGTAATGACTCACTACTGCCCACAGGCAGACTTTTGCCCAGCCTGTCCCTGAGCAATGGCTACCTCCCCCGAGACCCCCTCCCCTCAGTTTTTATTGCTGAGCATGTCATACGGCATGGAATATCCCATTGGTCAGTTTGGATCAGCTGCCCAGGTTGTCCCCTCCTAGCTCCTTGCTTGCCCCAAACTACTTTCTGGGAAGGCAAAGCAGGAGGAAGAGGAAGCCCGGATACTGTGACAGTGCTCTTCAGCAGCAGCCAAACCCTGGGTGTTACCAGCCGCTTTAGTTGCTGGTACAAAACAAGGCAGCATATGGGTCACTAGGGAGAAAATGAACTCCCTCCCAGCCAGACCCAGTACGTTTGGGTGCATAGTGTCAAGGCAGAACCAGCCCCCTGCATGTCTCCTACCACTGCTCTGGGGCAGGTGTCCCTTCTTCTTGGTGTACAAGTAGTCCAGTCGTGACAGTAAATAAAAGGCTTACATGTGTTCTTACACATCAGTGTGGAAGATTGCAGTAATTAACACTGTGTGTGTCTGTAGCTTATTATGTTTATTAATATGACAAGCTGTATGCTTTCACATATCCAAGGAATCTTTTGGTTCTCATGCAGATATTGACACCAGGCGCAGAGCAGCTTGTGATCTAGTCAGAGGCTTGTGCAAATTTTTTGAAGGACCTGTGACAGGGATTTTTTCTGGATATGTTAATTCTATGCTGCAAGAATATGCAAAGAATCCATCTGTTAACTGGAAGCACAAAGATGCAGCTATTTACCTTGTGACGTCTTTGGCATCCAAAGCTCAAACACAGAAGGTACTTCTACATTCTCTTCATTGTAATCCATGTGTGTTCAGATATTACAGTGCAGATGAGGCCTGCGTTTGTTTTAAGCTACCTCAGAATGCTGTGTGTGCAGTAGTTCACGTTGATGAGATTAAAAGCTGTCCTTTATATAATCCTATAACAGTTGGTGGTATCTGACCTTCAGGTAGGTGGGGCCATGTGGCCGGCCTGCTGGCACGTGGGATCCATCCAGACAAAGAAACGGGCTCGGGTCTGGAACCTCTGAGCTCTAAGTGGTCCTGAGGCACTCTGGAAGCCATGGAAGGCAAATGGAGCTTTACAGAAGATGATCAGACATGTTAAGCAGACTAAAAGGAATTTAAATTACTCTTGGCGTTCTCGTCATGATATTTCCCAGTGTTTCCTGCTGCTTGAATGTTTGATTTGTAGATGACATGTGAATACTAATGATGGCTGGAAATGGATCTCATTGCTTGTTGGGGAGAAAGCAACTAATAGGCTGGAGACACTGAAAAACCGCAGCTGGGCTAACCTGTATTTGGAAACAGGAGCATTGTATCAAATGTCCTATGGAACAAGTTTAGATATACTTCTAGATATTTTAAATGCTGTTACGGTTCAAATCTGTGTCTTTGCCAGACAGATTTGAGGCGAACATAGTAAAACATGTACAGAATTTTATGCTATTTTGCTGAAGGTTCTCAGTCTTTTCCTGAAGCTAGGTGTATACTGTTGCCCAGCAGTTGTTAGTGATATGTAATGGGAACCAGTGTGGTAGCATTTGTGAAACTGCAAAGTTTGCATCTTTTTCTGTGCTATTTAATGGCAAATATGGACTAACTTAAAACACTTCATTGAAAAATCTCCATCTAAAAATCCTGGTTTGAAAAGAGGTTGCATTTTTTGTAAGAGAAAACTAATAGTATTTAAAATGAGTAAGAAAACGCAGTTTATATGTCAGCATATAAAAATAAGAGTTGTTTTTTGCTTCTTCCAGCATGGAATAACACAGGCCAATGAACTCGTTAATCTGACAGAATTCTTTGTGAATCACATTCAACCTGACTTAAAGTCTGCTACTGGTAAGTTAATGTTAATTTTGATATGGTGTTTTTGTGATGTATCATAACCTTGACAGTGACCATTGTTTCTGGTCAATGAAGCGCTCCTTTATCAGCCTAATTTCTGAGACAGGGACTGTTAACGCCTGGCACAGAGTAATTCATTTTTGTTTGGCCAGCAGTGAAGGAGCTGTTACAGCAAGGTGGATTGCCACCCTACCACCTGCTCTGCAAGATCAGGGCATGTACACACATGGTTGCTACATGCTTAAACATCAGCTACATGCTTAAACTTGTTGAATCTAAGTAATTTGATTTCTGTATTTGAGACCTTATGGTAAACTTCTATGCTCTACAAAACCCTGAGGAGTTAAAATAGTGAGGCCAGGTCATGACCTGTATCAGCCCCTGTTGATGAGGTTGCGGCTGTCTAGATTTAAGCCACATAGTCTATTTTATACTTCAACAATTATCTTACTATATTTGAAGCTATAGTGGGTTGTCTTGAAATGTATAATTGGAGGCTGCTAAAATTGAAGCCAGGAGATGAGATTTCATCTGAGCTGGACCGTACTCCTAATGGTACTGGGGTGGGATTTGTACCTAAAACTGAAATTCTAACAGTGCCCATACCAAAGTGCAGGAACTAAGAAATGTAGAAAAACATTGTCAATATTATTTTTTACAGGGGAAGATTATTACTTAGTGTCAAGTGTCACCTGTATATACAGTACATGTTCAGTAATCACATTTGTATGAGAAGTGTCACCGAAGTTTGCATATTTTTCTATTTCAGTGAATGAATTCCCTGTGCTAAAAGCAGATGGTATCAAATATATCATGATTTTTAGAAACCAAGTAAGTTTTTCTTTTACTCTTATGGTAAAAACATATTGTTGGTTGTTACTTTATGCTTGCCAAGCCTAATTTATCACACTTGGCCATATGCTAACTCAACAGGTGTTTGATAGTCATATATAACACTTCATGCTGAATTTTTAGTTTAGAAAGTAAATGATACTGTTATAAATATCCAATTAATGTGTGGTCTACATGCTGTCCATATGCTGAGGGAACACTGACTATCTTAGCTGCTTAATTCTGTGACACACTCAGACATTTTCAAGTCAGTGTTAGACCAAATATGCTTGATTGCTCGTATCATTGCACTAGTTGTTACAGAGTACAGCAGTTTTGTCCTTTACCTTTTCTGATTTGTGAGATGGGGTAAGAAAATATGTTGAATATTACTCTAAATTTTAGATTACCTTTATTAATTTCTTATGAAATATACATGATATTGGTTTTTTAAACCGTGATATTTTTAGTTACGTATTAAGACAAAGTAAAATGGAAAGGGAAATATACATTAGGATTATCTGCACTTATTGCTGATCAAATGTACTGTTGGTGTTCAGGGGAAGTATATGAGCAATGACAGAAATAGGTAGCTCCTGGTCGTCAAGGTGTGATGTAGCAACAGGAGGAACTTCCCAAGATTTCTCCCTCTGCCAAGCTCTGTGTGTCACTGATGAGCTTGGTTGTGCTCTAGTGTTGAACCATCTGTATTTTTTAATGTACATATGATTCGTTGCTCTGTTTTTGTAGGTACCAAAAGAACAACTGCTAGTGTCTATTCCCCTCTTAATCAATCATCTCCAAGCAGAGAGTATTGTGGTCCATACCTACGCAGCCCATGCTCTTGAAAGACTGTTTACCATGAGAGGGACAAATAATGCCACCCTGTAAGTTTTCAAGCAGAAATAAATTCATTGCTACATAGATTTTGTGCATTAAGGATGAGAAATACCTGTCGGGGATCCTTTGTGTCGTATATTATGGTATTGTATAAGGCTTGAAGTTTGTGACTCTTTCATCATTAAAGAGCTGTGTTTCACTTAACAGCATTACAGCTGCAGAAATGGCACCGTTCGTAGAAGTGCTGTTAACAAACCTTTTCAAAGCTCTGACGCTTCCTGGCTCATCTGAAAATGAATACATTATGAAAGGTAAATGCCTAATGAGTCCTGCAATATAAGAATAACTTGGTTAACTTGAGGTAAAGGCTTACAGTTACAGATTCCTGACATTTTTATTTGCAAAACCTATTTTATGCAAATGTGCTGAAGAGCCTGCCATTACTCATCAGGCTGTGTGAAGTCATCTTTGACTGAACTTCCAGTAGCAAAGAGAAATACTAAACATAATGGTATTGTGGGAAATTATTTCTCAAATGGTAGTCTTGTAGTCAGGACAGCTACCTGGACAGTGTCAGCAGAAGATCTGAGCAATCTGGTCATGGAGAAGAGTTGTGGTCTTGCCTAATGAGAGAATAGATCTGATCATGGCTCAGAGGATGCTGAGATCTGAGACTCGCCCAGGACAAGTAATGGTCTTTGTAAAGTTACTTAATCTCCTGTGTTCCATCTGTAGAATGAGAATAATGAGGCTTTGCTTTATGCTTTGTCATGATTATAGATTGAATGTTCTTGCAGCAGGTGCTCTTTCTTACTGTACCTTATTCCTTGGGGATCCTATTTTACAGTAACAGGTGAAGCATTTAGGCATATGGTTGGTGGCAGAAATGTATTTTGTCTTCAGAAGATAACATTTTCCATTTATTTGCAGCCATCATGAGGAGTTTTTCTCTGCTACAGGAGTCCATAATTCCATACATCCCTTCTGTCATCACACAGCTCACACAGAAACTGCTGGCTGTCAGTAAGGTAAAGAAACAGAGCAAAAGAGTCACCTTTTACCTTTTAGAGCAGTTTTGCTGAGGACTTATGTATACCTTGTAGTTGGTGTTCTGTTAGAATACTCCAAATAGTTCGATATTTCTGACTCAACTAAGTTGAAAGAGCATTCCAGTGAGGTACTGCCTTCCTTTTAGAACATATTTTCAGATCATTCTCCCTGCTTTCATCTGAAATTTAGAAGCAGCATATGAACTCTTTCTGTAATGGTAGTTTGTTGTAGTATAAATGCTTGCTTGTGCAGAGGCCACCAACACAATAATCTGGTTTTATCACAACTCCTGTATTCTTTGCCTATGAAACATCTGAAGCTAATAATAAATATTGGCATTGAAATGTGGGATTGAATTAAATAAATGACCCTTCTGCTTTTGGTGGGTAAAATTCTCTTAGTTTTTTGTTTAGACTGGCCAAATCTTAACCATTGACATTAGGGAATGCCTTAGTATACCTTCATCAACTGTCTGAAAAACTACTCCTCAGTACAGTTGAAACTCAGCTGCAGCATATAAGAAGTGTTCAATAGACAATTGATTGGACGCTTAGAGGATTGAAAAATAATCTTTTGCTGGTTTTTGTTCTGTGATATTTTTAGTGTTTGCTAGTTTACATAGTGCTTTTGAAAAACACTTGTAGTCATAGAAATATTTGCGAAAAGCCCCTCTCCTTTATGCCTTAGAGGTCTTTATGTTTGCTTTTATCTGTGGAATTAATTTCATAAGCATATTAATAAGTAATATGTAATTACAAGTATCTTTAGTCCCAAATGCTACTTTAGTCTTCAATTGAAATAAAAAATATATTTAGCAAAATAAATGACTTGTCTGCAAGTTTGGGTTGATGTATCTCTTTACAACTTGTTTTTAGAATCCCAGCAAACCTCACTTTAACCATTACATGTTTGAGTCAATCTGCTTGTCGATAAGGATAACATGCAAGGCAAACCCAGAGGCAGTGGGGAGCTTTGAGGAGGCTTTGTTCCTGGTGTTCACAGAGATCCTGCAGAATGATGTGCAAGGTAATGACAGTCAGTGAGTGCCTGTGCTCTCTCCACTGAGGTTGGCTGCTAGGATTTACCTTATGGCAGGTTTTTTTGTAGCACAGGAAATTCAAGGGGAGAAACGAATTTTCACACTCTGAAAGTGTTTAGATTGTTCCATAGGGTATGTCAACAGCATTCACTTATTTTTAAAATATCTAGCAATTACTACTCCAAAGCCTCTTATTATTCTTAATTCTATTGCTTTGTTTCTAGTAGTTTGTTTTCTGTGTTCTGAAACATTAATGGCTAGAGGAAATACAAAGTGTATATATGCAATGCTTCTTAATTTTTGGAATAATTACATCTGGGAAGATAGGTTTCTTCAAAGTTTTATTTATTGAAATCTTTGTGATAATATCATAAAGTTGTGGGTTCAATCCGTAGATACGTGGTTTCTGGGAACTGACAGTGACCATGTTGTCTGACTTTGTAAATGTCATTGTTTCTATTGCAGAGTTCATTCCTTATGTGTTTCAAGTGATGTCCCTGCTTCTAGAAATGCATAAAAATGAAATCCCATCATCCTATATGGCATTGTTTCCTCATCTACTACAACCAGTTCTCTGGGAAAGGACAGGAAACATTCCCCCTCTGGTCCGACTCCTGCAGGCTTACTTAGAGCGGGGCGCCAGTACCATCGCCAGTGCTGCTGCTGACAAAATCGTGAGTTGCTGGGGCTGAGTCACAGTGTTTGCCTCGAGATGCGGTGATTTGATTACAAATTATGAGGAACTTCAGCCAATAGCTGGATTTGTGCAGAATTTGGTGCTTACATAGAAAGACAAACTAATATTCTGAATGTAGCTTTCTGGGTGCTTTTCCATTACATGGGTAAGATGAATCCTAGGCTATCACGCTTTTGTCAACTGAGATGAAAAATTCCTGCTCTTAGTTCTTGCAAGCAGATAAGTTTCCACAGTTCTCCTGTCTTGTTTGCCTCATGCTAAACATATGGATAATGAGAACTCTCAGGTTCTGTTCAGAACAGTCTTGAGAAGAGTGAGTAAGAAGAAGCCAAAATGCGTCTTCCTTGACCTGAACTGCACTGACTCCTGGCTTAGGTTATGAAGGCTTTTGCCTTGCTGTATGCCTTAGATGGCAATGGCCGATTTTCTGGTAGGTAATATATGAAGAATTGTTGTGTAGGGTTTTATATTTGCTTTTCTTGCAGCCTGGATTGTTAGGTGTGTTCCAGAAGTTGATTGCCTCTAAAGCTAATGATCATCAAGGATTCTATCTTCTAAACAGTATCATCGAGCATATGCCTCCGTGAGTATGAGCTGAAATTACATTCAAGGCTAACTTCTGTAGACTTTAATTATGAAGTGTATAAACATACCAAATGTTAATTTTTAACAACTGAAAACATCACATTTTTCAGTCTAATAGATTTTAACAATTCTATACATGTTTTCTGTGAAGTGGCATCAGTAAAATCCTAGTGTGAATTGAATAACTATTGTTTTAAATTTCCAGTGAATCAGTTGACCAGTACAGGAAACAGATCTTCATTCTGCTATTCCAAAGACTTCAAAATTCCAAAACAACAAAATTTATCAAAAGTAAGTTCCTTGCTCTGTGAAAAGCTCTGGTGACAGCAGCAGTTCAGAGCGTGCAGCTGCACAGAACAAGTGTTCTGTCGCACCTCGTGGATATGTGGATGGAGGGATAGTGGTGACTCCAAGGACTTGCTCCAAATTATTTGTCATCAAGAGGGGTGTAAGGGGCAGTCACCATAGCAGGTGACACTTACTTCATGAAAATTGAGGGAATGGAATTAAAATAATGGACAAGACTTGCGTATTTCTTTTCCTGTCCTAGTGTGTGTGATGTCATTATCTGAAAATGTCTCCATTTAATCTCCAACCCATTGCAGCAAACTTTCCCTCTCATGCAGCACAGCAATACTGACCACACGTCCTGCAGTTACCCATAGTTGTGCATTAGTACTGTGAAATACTCCATGCTTTTGTGTCATTTTTGCCTTAGATGACTAAATTTATTGATAAGGTTTTATGTTAAACTGGCCAAGCTATGACAGATTATTGAAATACATATTCTGGTTCTTCCTGATGGCACAAGAAGATTGTCATACTGGTTAAATTATTTTAATGATATTATCACTACACAAATTATGCAGGGTCTATTACTTAATCCTATAAAATCTGGTTAATGCCACCTGATAGGAACAAGAATGATAGAGTTGCTTATAATGGTCTTCCACAAACACAGCTGAAGTGGTGCTTTTAATATGCTGCACCTGTGCAAAGGGGCTCATAGCTCACCTCAAAGTCTGCGTTGTGTGAAGTTTTCTGCTAAAAGTATTGGAGAGGTTTTTTGGTTCTTGATCTGAAAAAAATTGCAAATGGCCTTTCTAACGCCTCTTTGTAACTGCTACAAGGGGAAAAAGGAACGACTCTTGTCTTGTAACACCTTGTTTTTGTGTCGTGCTATGTGAAAAGATCAGTTTTTAGGCAAATTTCAAGGCAGCAAGTTCATGTACTTCACTTAAACTGAACATGTATAAAAACTGCCATTTCTATCCCCTTGAAAAACTTGTTAGAATGTATTTTGCTGCTGACTCTAAAGCTACTCTTGTTTTCATGTAGAGTTTTACTTTGACTTTCTTCTTGTTACAGGTTTCCTTGTCTTCATTAACTTGTATTGTGTAAGATACGGGGCATTAGCTCTGCAAGAAATATTTGACAGCATACAGCCAAAGTTAGTATGTTTTGTTTGTTTGGGTTATATTTAATACTGCTGTGTTATTTTTATCTTTTGAAGTAAGAAAGAGTTGTCTCTTTAGCTTAACTGTTGGTTATTTATCACTGATTTGACTGGCCAGATGTTTCTCTGAATGTGGTTCATTTATTTGTCTAGCAAGTCTTCTTTTTCTGAATTTCTGACCACAGTTCCTCACTGATAGTTCAAGTTACTAATCTAAGAAGATTATAAAAAGGGAAGATTGATGTTTTCAGTTGTTATCCTTTGTGAAAAGTTTGTATGTGCAAATGTCTACTGCAACCGGGCAGCATCTTAACAATTTACCTGGTTGTCTCTATTTCCCAGTGATTCATATCATTTCTGGTTTTCATTTGTCACCATAAGGCTGATAAGGCTTTCTAATACTTTTTCTCTCAATGTCACAATAGGATGTTTGGAATGGTGTTGGAGAAAATTATAATTCCTGAAATCCAGAAAGTGTCTGGGCAAGTTGAAAAGAAAATCTGTGCTGTTGGCATTACAAAAATATTGACAGAATGTCCTCCCATGATGGACACTGAGTACACCAAGCTGTGGTAGGTACCACACTTCTTCAGGTTGTGCTTAGTGAGGCTGTTTGAGTTACTGAAAATGGGCGCTCTCGCCAAAATACATCCTCCGTTGTGATCTCTTCATGTCCACAAGGCTGTTTTAGGCCTTCCACACTGCTTCTGTTTCACAGGAAACAAAACTGTATTTTCAAAGCAGATGGCAGAATTGGTTTGAGATGTTTTTGATGGAGATAGCATGGATTTGGCTAGGTGGAACTGCATTTAGGGAAATATACTACTTTCCTCCAGCTTGTATTCTTTCTGAAAAGCTAGGCCCAGTTTTGACTTATAACTGTTCTAGTCAGGAGACCTGAGCATATTCATAACCTGACAGAAACTGTAATATCTTAGCTTGAGAGTGAAATTTTGGGGAAAGCTACCTGGGAAGTTTGATTGTCAACCAGTCCAGCAGTCTAGAATGCCAGGTAATTTGAATTTGATGACAGTAACTGGATCCCTGACTAGATCCCCGAACTAGAACTTTTTTTTAAATGTACTCAGAGAAAAGTTGTGGTCTGGAAAATCATTGCTCTTTTTAGGTATGTTTCATGACCATTTCACCTGATAAAAAACAAAGACATTGCTCCTGCTGTTGATAGGAGTACCCACATGCCTGTAAAATATACAGACCTACAGTTTTTCTGGTCCAGCTTACCTTGGGCATTTACAATTTCAAAGCAGGTACCTGCAAAGGCTGAATTATAAAGGGTTCCAAATAATTTGAGCATCCTTGTAAAATACACCCTATCCTAACATATTTTAAGCACTCCAATTTTGCCCTCCCCTCTTTACTCCCAGGATTCCTTTGCTGCAGGCCCTCATTGGCCTCTTTGAGTTGCCTGAGGATGACACCATCCCCGACGAAGAGCACTTCATTGACATAGAAGATACTCCAGGCTATCAGACTGCATTCTCCCAACTAGCCTTTGCTGGGAAGAAAGAACATGATCCTGTAGGTCAAATGGTGAACAATCCCAGAATCCATCTGGCACAGTCTCTCCACAAACTCTCTACAGCGTGCCCAGGCAGGGTAGGTGACTTGTACACTTGCATGCTGATGCTGCATTCTGCAGAGGAGAAATGCCTTTGTGAGAATGGGTCTCTTTGCTAATGTTTGATAATCAGCAAAATGAAGTAGGTCATAACTAGAATGCAAGATCTTGCTGTGTTTTATTCTTTATTGGAATATAGCTTTTGTAAGGTTTTTCCTTAGGAGTCTTAGAAAGGCCTTATTTTCACAGCACTTAATTTTGTAATAAGCTTAAATATGCCATTTTTAAAAAGAAAATTTACACACTTGATGGTCTATGACTAATACGTGTCTTGAGTTCAATTGATTGCATGTACTTGGGGAATTCAGGCAGCTCATATAAAATTAGATGAGGTGAGTGTACAGTTAACTCTTTTACCCCATAGCATCTTTGTTTTGTCCAACATTTTGGTAAGACTGCCTGAGAGATCAGCTGCTTTCCCCATGGATATCTGCTGCTCTGTGTCTGACTTTGTGTGATGGCAAGAGACAGCAGTGTGTTCATGTTTCACTCGCTGACACCTCTGCTCCGCACTGTGCTTTCAGGTTCTGTCCATGCTGAGCACCAGCCTGAACGCAGAAGCATTGCAGTATCTCCAGGGATACCTTCAAGCTGCAAGCGTGAGTCTGCTCTGAACTGCAGATACTCCACAAGCAAGATCAAAAGCTGGTTTGTTATGCAGAAGGTTGACACTGACTTTTTTATAGCAGAGCTCAGACAAAATGAAAAAGCTGCTTGAAATTGTATTGCAGATTCCATCTTGTAAAAGATAAGTGTGGCTTTAAGCTGAAACTGAAGAATTTGATGGTTTGTGTACTCATAGATAAAGGTGGCTAACTTCCATTCCCAGTTTAATTTCCAAGGGAATAGTCATAGCAGTTTGTTATGGGATTTATTTGAAATCTGCATCTGCAGTGTTTGGATAATATTTGGAAATGTGTGGAGAGCACTGGCTGTAGAAACTCACTTCAGTCACTAAAATTCCTTTTCATTTTAATGTTGTCCTTTGTATTTCTTTTGTCTTTCCTTAAACTTTATCTAAATTGTGAATAAATAAGAAGTACTTGTTTAAAATGCCTGTCACTGTGCACTTACTGTTTTAGAAGAATGTAGTTGTTTTAAAAAAAGAAGTTTTACATTCTTAGGATAGAATATAAAATAATGGGACTGTGAGGGTTTTTCTTTAATGGTGCAAGTACACTGTAGGATCATACAGAGCAGATCTAGAACTTTGGGAGAAGACCAGAGCTATTGTCACTCTTGATACTCACCAACAGGGACATCCCTTCTGGAACAGGCCATGTCAGTACCATGCAGTGAGGGCAAGTGGTCTTCCATGGGAGTGGGGATAAGGCTCCAGGTGGGGTTTTCCTATTGCATTAAAACTGAAGCAGTGATCTTGGAGTTAGGTTTAATTCGGATGTTCTCCCTGTCTCCTCAAAAATGTACTGATTAGGTTTGGTGGCCTTGAGTTTGAAGTGCATCAGCTGAACTCCTGGTTGTGGCTGTTGAAGTGAGCAGGTAAATGCCTGAGCTTTGCATGTTCTCAGGGGGCCTGGGCACCGAGCTCCCAGGCTTTCAGAGCACTGGTTCTGCGGGGATAGAAATAAATAGAGTTATAGGGCCTGGAAAACTCCTGAATAAGAGTGAAGTCCCAGACTTGCGTGATATTAAGCTGTGTCATACATAACAGAATTGATTTAGTTATTTGTCCACAGACACTCTGCAGGTGACTCACATTGGGACTGGTGTTTTGTGTTTGCATTAGTTAATGCCTGTTGGAGCTGGGCCTTGTGTCAAGAAAGCTGCTGAATTTGCTGAGTGATGAACAGGGCAGAATCAACTGTCTTTCAGGCTTCCTGGTACCTGTGGCTGCTGTGTGAGAGTGCATTCTGGCCATAGCTCTTCATATATAAAGAAATGAGTTGCCTGTTAGACAATGGATTTAAATAACTAAGTGCCTGAAAAAGTATTAAAGGAGTCAGCACCACCAGGTTTTCCTGTGCCTGCTCTGTCACGGAGTGTCGGGTCCCCTTTGTTCACAGGGAAGAGGTGGAAGCAGTTCCCGGAGCGAAGCCCTGCAGTGCTGATCCTGAGGAGCATCTGCCTTAGTGCTGCTGAGAGCCTGTGCTGTGTTCGTGTGTCCGGAGTGCCTGGCAGCAGGAATGCCACAGCCAGGCTGGAACACGGGGACACCTGTGACATCTGCAAGGAGCTGAACCAGCCTGGAATATCAGTGCTAATGGAGCAGTGGTCATTCAAAACCTGCAGGACAAAGGGATACTCAGAGCTCTGCTCTGCAGCTCTGTCCTTTTCCATGGATAATATGGAGAACAGTTCTAGAGAACTTGCAGAGTTTTTCCTGGCAGCCTTGAGGAACCAAACTGGACTTGGTACTGGTGGCCACGTCCCTGGAACGTGATGTGCTCCTTTGCGTGTCCTTGAGCCGCCGTCCTGCGCGTGCTGGAAGGGGCTCTGTAGCATGCGGGGGCTCACCTTAGATCTTCTCACTTGAGCACTTGTAAGCAAGACTTCTTAGAAACTACAAGGTTGCTGAGATACATAAGGGAACAGATTTTTCTTGTCTTACCAGTACCAGCATGGATGGAACTGGACAGGATTCACAGCAACAAGCCAGAACCTTTTTGAGAGGTAGCCAAAGAGAAATCAGCTCTGAATGGAAGATTATCAGTGACTTGAGATGTTCACTGTCTTGCACTCCTTGCAACATGGGACTTTGATGTCCAACAGAGATTCCATGTGAGTAAGTGCCTAAGTGACTTCAGATCAACAAATACCATATTTGTACTTCGGTCAGAGCTGGGTAACTCAGACTGTAGACGTGGCTGTGGCACCATCGATGACGTGTTACTCAGTCCCAACACATTCTGCAGGTTTCATGAGGTGAGGAGTGTTTGTGCAGAGCACTTACCCTTCGGGGCAGCGAACTGCTCGGTGCAGCGCAGACTTCTGCCATCAGCAGTGCCCTCCCTGCATCGAGGAGGGACCTCACTGCCCCTCCTGACACCTCCTGTTCTCAGGATTCAGAAGGCAAAGTTCCCCCTACATTTATCCGTTAATTTTGTGGAAGCTGATGAAGCAATGTTGTAACAGTTTTTTTGCAAGATTGTCAAACCTCTCTAGGCCATCCTTCCTTGTTGGACATTTGGGCAAACACCATTTTCTTTGGAAAGCTCAGGCTGGGAACATCTGGTATTAGTGGACTTTCGGAGGATTTTGGAGCATCTAATTCCATGTTAAGACAGTGAACTCCTGCCCATCACTGAGATCTTCTGAAAACAAGGAGCCAATTCGTACTTGCCGCTGATAATGGTAGAAGATTATTCAAATTCAAGTGGAAAAATACTACTTGATTCTTTCTGAGTGTGAAGTAGCCAAAGGGATGCCTGTTTTGGGATCTTTTGACACCATGGAACTCTAATCTGCTGTCCTTTCTTAGAGCCTACTGACTGATTTGTGATTGCCAGCTTGTAAGTAATGTCTTGAGGCCTTTGTAGCAGAAAACATATCTTACTGCTGGTTTAAAAAAACCCAAAACCCAATCTCCCTCAAGACCAGTGTGTTTTCTTGTTTTGTTGGGCTGTGAAGGGGCCACAATACTCCCAGCACTGCTTCAACGTTGGCAGCACGTACTAAAGCAAAGTTCTGTTTCTCTCTTCATGTACATATGTGCTAAGGTAAGAGTCACCCTCCCCAGACCCGCCCTCTCTGATGAGGCCAGACGTTGTTGATTTTTGAAGACAGCTTGATCCTTTCTGCTCAGAAACAACAGTATGTGTCAGTTCCATCCAGCAGCAGAAGCTGAGGGCAGAGCTGTGCCCGTCCTTCCAGCCCTCAGCAGAGGTCCCACAGGCATTTGTCCCATTCCAGGCGTTTGCTTTGGGAATTGTGCAGTTGTTCACACACAGGTGCTCTAGGCACAGCTCCTCTGGGAAAACTGAACTCTCTCAGTAAAGCTACCCAGGTATCAGAAAGCAGCATCACTGCTTTGTTTCCCCGTAGCTTTCCACCCTCAGTCATTTGAGTGAACTCATTCTTGCCTTTAATGTAATGCAGAGGCAAGGTGAGGTGTTCTGGGGACTGGGCTGCAGGGGACAGGGCCCAGACAGGGCACGAAAGGCTTGGTGGCTGCTGGTGACAGCTTGGGCAAAGTGACTGAGGGCTTTAAAATTCTCTTTCAAAACAGGAGTTTTCTAATTCATGTGAGCTCAAAGCTTATGCTGGACTTAGTGTATTGCATTCAAGATGAGAACAAAGAATAAATAAAAAAGCAATAAATCTTAAGGGAAAGTAAAAGATACTCTGTTACAAATGAGTAATGTGTCAGAAAAGCAGAATAGCAGAGGTTTAGCACAGCAAGTTCATCTATGTAGCTTCCTAGTAAAAAGTTCTCATTTTCTAAAGCTGTGAAAGGAAATTCAGTCTTGGTTTTATGGCTGTTATAAGGGGTATTTTGAAGTAAGTATTCAAGAAAGAAAATATATTAATAACAAATACTAGATTTCTCTATGAACATCTGAAAGTACTGTTATTACAGTACTGCTTCCTTCATACAAGAAAATGAAAGTTTAAAGTATTTTATAAAAAGCTTGTTTAAGCTGATGCATAAAGAAGAGTGGATAAGTCTACTGAATGTTTTTGAATAACTAATAATCATTCACATGATAGAGGAGTAAATGTCCTTCAGATGAAAGAACAAATGTGTTGGATATTTGACATGGTGTGCCAAGTGCTCCTTGGGCCTTTGAATGATGTGTATTTGCTTTATTTACATTCAATTTTGTGATCTGGCTGCTGATACTTTTTGTCTCAATTGTGCAGGTATTACACTTATCCAGACAGTCATGGTTTTCTGGAAAAAGAGAACATAAATCTGAATTTTACTGTAACTCAGTCTGGGAAAAAACCAAAAGCTAGCTTTGAAATACGCTGTCTCCACATAACTTTCCACAAAAAACTCGCACAAATGTTCCATAACAAACAACACTGAGCCGTGCAGAAGTGAGTGCACAGCAGCTGAAATTTCATTTCCTTCCGAAATGCGACTGTTGCTGGCTTGGAATAATAAAAGCATCTAACAGCATGTATTATTATGCAAGAGACCACAAGAACTCATGACTAGGTCTTTGAATGTGATGTGGGATATATATCTATATACTTCTATACTGGAGAATGTCTTTTCAATGCTACATTGTTGATTTTCAGGGTGTGATGTATTTTCTTTATGGTATCTTTGGGATCCATGTCAGTCTTAAATGCAAAAATGGATATGGAGTTTTAGGTATATTGGGTATATTGGGTGTATTTTATTCTCTTTTGCCTTGCTGTGATCCTCCCCATAAACTCAAGCCTTTTGCAGTCTCTGTGGTATCCAGTTCCCTGTGGTCAGTCAGTAAATGCTGGGGGTTGAACAGTGGCAGAAATTACTGATTGCAGTTGATTGATGCCACAGGGGGTAAGTGCCACCTTGTGACTTAAAATGTATTTTTAGCTATTGAAAAAGATAAAATATTTCTGACCCCAAAGTTTCTCATGGTGTGTTTTCCTGCCAGGGTGTTCTGTCCTGCCCAGCACAGCTGGGCTGCAGCTCCTGCAGGGCTGCTGTGAAAGCAGTTGTGCCGCTCTGAGAACTCCTGGGTGTTAAGAAGAGGGTTGGTTTTGAAACGTTTAATGGCACTTGACTTTAAAAACTTAATGATGATGAATTTGAATCCTGTGGGGCATTTTCCTTTCTCCAGTGCCCAGGCTCCAGGGGACCCCCTGCTCTGTCGGGAGCTGATGGGCAGCTGCACCCACGCCACTGCTCTGCCAGGAGCTGCAGGTCCTGCAGCACCAGGACTGTGCCTAAAGGCTCCGTTCTGTGAAACTTGTGAAGTTCCTAGAAATGAGAGACTTCGTACTGGCAGGCTGGGAGTTTTGCTTTCTTAATGCAAAATAAATGGAGTCCTATCTGGGCTTTGACTCAGGTCCTGTACATGGATTCCCTGCAGGCGGTAATTTCAGGAGTCCGGCGGACAGAGGCGAGAGCTGTGGGGAAGGGAGCGACAGTGATTACTGCAGCGGGGATGGATGCAAAGCGGGCAGATAGAGGTGTGTACGGGAGCTAAACCGGAGTGGCTCACACACCTTTTAACAGGGACTCTCAGTTCAAAGGTAGAGCTTGAATCACGGCGTGCCCTGCTTGGCTGCTGGCTGAATTCCTGCCAGCTGTGTGCAGCTGTGCACTCCAGGGGTGGAGGCTTCCTGGGCCGCCTCTGTTCAAAGGCTTTTGCAGGTCTGGAATTACCGGGTTTACTTGTGGATCTTTCTAGGGTTGGAATCACTTTTCCTTCCCACCCGCGTGTTTCGAAATTGGAGATTTTTGTTTGTTTAATGCTCATCCCTGTGTGCGTTGCTGACATCTGCGCCACCTCCTGCTTCGGCCCCGCTGGGTGACCGCCCGTGCCCATCGCGCCTCGCCCCGGCAACGGCTGCGTTCGCTCGTCTCACGTTTCTTTTCCGGGCACGCACAGATGCAAGGAGCAAAACTGTAACTGTGGCCGCTTTCCGTGCGCGGAAAAGCCGTGCGGGGCCCGAGGAGCGGCCGGGGCCCCGGGAGGGAGCCGGAACGGGAGGGGCGGGGTCAGAGCTGACGGGGCGGGTCCGGAAGCGACGGCGGAGGCGCCTGCACCGCCCGGTGCCGCCCCCGGCCCCGCGCGGGTCAGCCGGGAGCTGTAGTTTCCCGCTCTGCGGCTCGCACGGAGCACGCCGGGACTTGTAGTCGCCGCGGAGGAGGCGGTGCTCCCGGCAGAACTGCGCGCCCATTGGCCAGAAGCGCGGCGGGGGGCGGTGTCGGTGGGGGCTCTCCCGCTGCCGATTGGCGGTGCGGCGGCGCCGCTCCCGGCGCCGTGCCGTCAGTTCCGGCGGGCCGCGCCGCCCCGCTCATTCTCTTTG
>VXBT01001853.1:473142-585954 GCA_013400235.1 Oriolus oriolus
TGGCGGTGCTGCGGCCGCCCCGGCGCGGGCAGTGACAGCGGCGCTCCGGAGGTCCCGAAGCGGTGGCACCGCACCCCGGTGCCGTGGGCGGGGGGTGCTCGCTCCCCGCTCTGCCCGAAATCCCCGGCTCGGCTCTGGGGCGGCAGCGGGGGCCCCCCGGCGCAGGGGCCGTGGCAGCAGGGCCGGTTCAGTGCCGGGCCCCGGGGAGGCGGCCGCCGCCGTCGCACTCCGCGAAGTGCCCGGAGCCCGACAGCGCTCCCGGGCTGCGGACCCCGGGGCGGAGGACGGCGGTACCCAAACTCCCGAGTCCGAACCAGACTGGTCGGACTGTTGGGGACAGCACGTGCGGATGCGGTGACAGCAGCGGGGGCAGCGCCAGCCCCTCCTGGCCAGGTTTCCAAGCACGCAGGCACGGCTGAACCGACGACCCCGGCTTTCCCCTCGTTCCCACCGGGTCTGGCAGCTGTCGCCGCTCCAAGATCATTTCTCCCTGTTTCCTGAGCAGAACACTCGTTTTTCGAGAGATGTAAAGCAACAAGTTCCGTTTAAACCTTTCCACTGCCTCTGTCTGTCAAAAAGACAGTGCTGGTTTGGGTTGTCTGTCCAGGGGATGCTGTACCTGGTAATGCCAGAACCATTTTTACAATGCATTCATCTGTTGGGTATTTTTGTCGTTGCTTTTCTGGCGGGTTTAAGGCAAACCTGGGAAGAACATCCTTTGGAATGTCAGTGAAGGCTAGGTTTATGTATATACATATATATATATCTCAGTGAAATAAAATATCTGAATTAAATCTGTTGTCTGCTTTTGGAATGGTATATTTATAAAATATTGGTTTTTCTGACTGGAACATGCAAGTGTACTGCTCAGTTCCCTTGCTCAAACTAGAGGAAATGTTTTGGATTTGGTTTTTTTTAATACTAGTGGACATGGGAACTTGAGTTCTGGTTATGCAGCTATGGCTGCAGTGTAACAAAGTGATTTCTGATTTGTCTGTTGATTATCCCATCCATGCAACAAATTAGTTTGTTCTAACTTTCACAGAGATTCACTGAAAGTCTGTCACATCTTGATGGGAATGTAAAGAGCCAAGGGGCTGAATGTTTTACTATAGTTTCTATTTTCCGAGGTTGGATCAGAAACTTATTTCAAAACTCTTCTAAAAGGATGTATGCAAGAAACAATTCCTTTTTATATTGTTATTTTACGCAGCCACTCTGTTCAGAGTTTTTCATAACATCATGAATCCTTTTTTCTCTATCAGTACAAGTCAGTCAAAATGTGTTTTGTGGCAAAATTATTCATAGGTTGAAATAAATTTGGAGTGGCGTGACTGTACAAAGTCAGAGCAAAACTGGAAACTTTGTGCCTTTCAGATCTTCCTGAAGAACATCAACTTTGTCTTGGAGACAAATGAACATACAAAAAGCCCTTTTCTGGTTGCTTTGTCCAGGATCCTTGCTGGGGGTTGGTTATTTCATTAGAGGTCCCAGATGCCCCGGGACAGCGAAGGAGATCTGGGCATGTTGGCTCTCCACAGTGTCCGTGGGTTTTGTTACCTGTTCTGCTGCAGGGAAAAAAGCCAAAATCCGTGAACTATTTTGTCACAACGCTAATTGAGCTAGAAGTAGACAGTTAAGTGTTTATTCATTATATCACTTCCTGTTTTATCAGTTTGAATTATGTTTGGAACTGTCTGGTTAAAAAGTATGTTTCCTAGTTCCCTCTTTTCCTTCAGCTTTTACTTTCACATTTTAGCTTTTCTTCTCTTACTGATAATGCATATCTTGGCTCCCAGATTACTTTGCATAACATTTAGTGTTTGTGCCCTTACCAAAGAGCAGCATCTTTTTCTACAGTGTTACTTTTGAGATGGACCCTGTCTTGCAGAAATATTGCAGAAGATTTATCTAAGAAGAAAACATTGTTCAACCAGTATTTTACATTTTGTGTAAATAGCCTTAAGTCTGTAAAACTTAGTCATTGTTTATCAGTTTATAGTGAGTATTTATTTAGACTTTCCAGTTGTAAATAGATGCTCTTAAATGCTGTTGCAGCAGCTTGAAAATTTTATGCTGTATGTTACAAAGCTACCCTCAATGTGGGTTTTTCAAAGGTATTTTAGGCAACAAAGCATCTCAGCAAATCTCCTAGAGTTTGCAGGTATTTATTTTTTCTGCCTCAAAATAGTTGAGTGTGGGACAAAAGAGATTCAGCCACCACACTGGAGTTATTTAAAACTCCTTAAAAACAGGAGGAGAGAGGGAATCATTCTAATCAGTGTTTTATCTAGGAGTGAACACATTGATGTATTCCCAGTGTGCAAACAAGGGGAGAAAATGCTGTAGCTAGTGGGGCTGTGTGTGGGGTGACCATGAGTTCTGGTGTGAGCTGGGCCTGGTCCCTCTCACACAGCTCCAGACTGTCCTGGCCGGCCTCACAGGGAGGGCGTCGGGGTCAGGGCTGTGTGTTGTGCACCCCCTTCAGCTTTGTGAGCTGAGCCCCCCCGGGTACCCACACTCTTTGGCAGGGATGGGCATGGGGTTCGTGTTCTGGGTGCCCATCTGGGAAATGAGGATGAATGAACTTTCCTGCTTGTGAACAGTTTGTTGTTGATAAGGAACAAGGAACATGCCTTGCTCTGGCTGCCATGGGCTGGTGACTGCCCTGGTGCACTGTGTCCTGGAGCATCTGCTCTTCAGAGAGGAATCAGTGCTTCCTTTAACATCTCATTTCCTATGGTTAAACCTGCTTCTTGGACATTGTTTGTCACGTGATTTTTATTTGATGATGTCAGGAGGCCCTTGTAATATGAACTTGATGGTTGTGTCTGGCATTTGTCCTGCTTCTCAGGCTGCTCTGCCTGGTGCTGGTGGAGCGGGAGCGGTGAGTGTGTGCACACAGGGTGGGAATGGGGGACACGGCTGGTTCCTAACGAGAGGCACACAAAGAGTGTCAGAACCTGCAGCCTTCCGTGTCTGCACCTCCTGAAGAGCAGAACACCTTTCTGTATGCTGGTCCTGACAATTAATGAAACCTGTTTCTTTGAGGGTTTAGTCTCTTGTATTTGCAAGTGGTTTCTCAGAGTTCAGAGCCAGCCTGTGGCAGGACCCACATGACATCCTGTGCTGCCAAACCTGTTGTCTAACAATAGCCAGGCCTCAGTGTCCCTTGGATAAGAGACGGAAACGTGCGGGTCCAGCCAGGTGCACAGAGGTGTGTTCAGTCCTGGGAATCCAGCCCGAGAGGGACTCAGAGTGAAGTGGTCCATCCCTCTCTCTGCAGTGTCTTGTGTGCCAGCCTCATCCTCGTGGATGTCTATCAGTGACTTACAGCTTGCCACCAGCGGGGGACCCCTCTGTCACCCAAAGCAGGGTGCTTCATTGTGATCATTACTATCGGAAAGGGTTTTTTTGGTGCACTTTTAACCCTGTTGCCTCTCGTTCTGTCACTTTAACCATAAAGACCAGATTGTTCTTTTCCACTCCAAAATCCTTTTAAGTACATGAACTTCTGGTTCTCAGGCCCCAACCAGCCCTCTCCTCTTCAGAATATACAAGTTCAAATCCTTTAGTAGTTTTCCTGTAGGTTATATTTCTCTGAAGCTGAGTGTTTTGGGCTTTTCCTCCTTTGATTCTGCTTGGAGCCTGGTCCCCACGTGGGTGCAGGGCTCCAGCTGAGGGCTCAGTGTCTGAGTACAGAGCAGGACTAGTGCAGGCCTTGCTCAGGCTGGTTCTTCGTTGCTGCATCTCAGGATGGTGAGGGCTTTTTCTGAAGCAGCCTGGCAGTGCTGGCTTGTGCTGGGAAGTGGTGTTGGTTGTAACTCTTCTCCACTGTGCTGGTGCCCGTCAGTGGTGTCTGTACTATGGTTACCAGCGGGCAGTGCCTGCCCAGCCCCCTGTGCTTGTTCTGCTGAGGTTGAGGGGTTCATTCTTGGCAGGGTCACCGGGGATGGCTGGGGAGAAAATTCCGTGGTCTTTATGCAACTTGGTCTCGACCCTGCCTGCAAATATTATCCATTTCCTTGTTTTTCAGATACTTAGCTTAGCCTCCAGAAAACCCTCTAGAAGAGAAGTTGAGCCTACTGTAATCTTCTTGTGTTCCTTCTTCACTCTCCTGTTGGTAAACCACAGGTGTGATGCCAGCCTGTTTCAGGCTCTGCGTCCTCCTTTGTTCCAGCAGGAGAACTGCGCACAGTCCTGGGAGTCATCCGAGGAGTTTGAAATGCCTGTCGGAAGTAAATTCAAGAGCTCTGTCCTCTTCTAACCTTACTCAAGATTGAGATCTCCCCCATTTTGTGGCTGGTAGTGATGTTGCTGGCAGCTGCACACAGTTGGCTTAGGCATGGAAAAGAAGGATTAAACACTTTGTGCTATATTTGTAAGCAGAATAAAATAGGTTTTGATTTCCATTTAGAGCAGTCCATGCAGTGACAGGTTTTCATATGCAGCCCTGAGATAATTTTATTCTAAAATGGTTTTAGCCTATTTGTGAGTGAAATCACTAGATTGAAAATGTAGCCAAAAAGTAGAATCTGTATCAATTTTTGCAATTAATAGTTACAAGAGTTTCTCAGTTTGTGGCTTGCTTTTGGTTTGGTTTTGTGAATGAAGGTCTGAGTCTAATTTTGGGAGCTGATCTCTAGGGCTCTTAGGAAGAAGAGCCTCACTACAGAAGAACTAGAAGCCTCACTACAGAAAGAAAATTGGCAAGTGATTCTTTTAATTCTGCCAAGAGCACTATTGTGAGATTCCACTGCTTGAGTGAGAAACATCACTTGGGGTTGGGGAAAGAGCAAGGAAGATTCTTGGATCAGGTTGGAAATTCTGCTTGGAAAAGCAACCATGTTGAGCAGATTGTCAGTGGTAATGGAAGGGTCATACAACTCCTCGTGATCAGATAGATGAGGCAAACTCAGTGTAGGGTGGGAGATTTTCTACAGAAGATCTTTTTGTGCCTTTAGGAAGAAAAAAGCTAACTCTCTGTTTTTTCTTTTAGGCATTCTCCACATAAATATCCTATTCAGAACTAAATACAAATCTTCACTCTCTGGATCACCTAAAGGTACTGGAAACTTACTTAAAACATTAAAGTTTCATACCTTTCCATTTGCATTGTATTAAGGAAATGACAAGTTGTGGTAAAACACAGTTATCCACAGGAAGTGTTTGATTTTTGTTTGGTCCTCTGGCTTGTATCTGCAACTCCTGTGTGAATTATAACACACAGAAAAACCGAAGAAAACTTTTATCTAAAAATGTTGCATTCTTTTATATGTGAAGATTTTAATTTCTTTTTGGCTGAGTGGACTGACCATGCTCACATCTTTGTGCATTTCTTTGGTTACCTTAGTGACACCTGAACTTTGCATTTTAATGTGTTCAGAATTTCTGGGAATGTTCCAGGCATGGATGCACCAAAAGAAAATAAAAATCTAAAAATGAGTGATGAGCAGTCCTCTGTCATCTGGGAATTGATTTAAGTTCAGTGCTGTCCATAGGTCACTGAGTTGTCTGATGGCAGCCAGCCCCCCGCCTGCCTCCCCGTTAGGATAACCTTCTAGTGCAACACTGTTTTGGTAACACTTCAAACATTCTGGTGTGAGTTAGTGAAAAGTAACTGTGGAAGGGTGGGAAAGGAGCAGTTCTGTAATTAGCTGCTGGCTCAGATTGTGTGAGTGAATGTTTGTTCTTTCACCTCTCTTGGATATCTGAGTGGGCTTCAATTCTTGCAGCACCTCTAGTATTGTGTAGGGATCAGTTACTTGTACCAGTAGATGTCTTGAAAATTTTGAAGTATCTAACCCCTGAGTACATGGAAAAATCCCAATTCCCCTGAAATTCTGGCATCTTTGTTTCTCTGTCCACTGGAACAGCCTTTATGAGTTGTTAGCTTCAGCTTTCTCAATTATGGTGCTTTTTTCTTGGATAGTTAGAATTTTATAAGCCTGTTATAGGGTAAAGAGCATATTTCTTTGTAAAAGCACTGTAAAAACTTTCAGCATCCCCAAATAACCTGTAGTTAAATGTGCAATGATGGACAGTGAGTTCTTTTAACTGAGTGAAATATTTCCCACAAATCAACTAAAGGATCGTCACCTGCACAGGTAGCTGTGAATGCAAACACAAATTCCAGTTTGTTTTGTCAGACTGTTCTTCGAAGCTGCTTGTCTCAAGCAGTAGGATGTGCCCTCGAGTCCCTGCAGATTTTTGTGAGTAGGGGCTGTATTGTGTCCTGGGTGCCCTGTGAGCAGGGAATTGTGACAGAGGAGCTGTCCCGGGGAGAGCTGGGCCCTGTGTGAGCTCTGCTCTGGGCTTGTCGGGGACTCGGCTGGAAACAGCGAAAGCGAACTGGGCTGTCCTTGTCGGGGACCCCCCTTCTTGGGCAAGCAAACCCCAGGGATTGTGCACTGCTCTTCCCTGCACTGTACCACTACACAGCCACTTTCACCCATGTGTTTTGAAGCTGAAACCTGGTTCCCTAAAACCAGGCAATGGCAAATATGTGAAAGGTAGTGCCTTGCTTTGAAAGCAAACTGCTTGTAGAAGTTTTCTGAAAACAATGTCAGACTTCCTTTCCATCATGATCTGAAACATCCTGATGTTCCTGACATCAAAATAACAACTTTTGGTGTTGTCTTCTCAAAACAGGTGGCTAAAAACTGTAACTTCGGTTACTTGTAAAGACATTGCACTTCAGCAGGAAAGGAGAGTTGGCTTTTTTTGTTACAAGACTTCATTGCATTTCTTCATCTGCAAGGCTTTGGTATAGTCTTTGCCAGGCAATTATTATTGTTGTGTTATATCTGAAAATTTTCAGTGATTCTAGTGATGCTCTTGGGAATGAAACTTAGTGATTGTAAAGTTATTACCCTGGAGTCTTATTCTAAATACTTTTCTTCTTTGTCTTACGATTTCTTAGAGGTCCTTTAGACAGACTCTCTAATACCACTCTCACAGTTAAATGCAGCAGTGTGTAACTGCTGCAAATTTAGTAGTCAAATATAGGATTTGTTTTGAGTATAATCTGTGTATGTGTCTTCTGGACTAATGAGATCTGAACTATTTTTGCTCTCTAGTAAAAACAAAGTTATCCAGGTGGTAGTATGATAAGTCTGGCATGTTTATGATGTTTTTTTCCAAAGTAAAAATACTCCAGATGGCAGGTTTGGTGGTGTATCTGCTGTTTCCCAGTAGCTTCTTACCTCTTACTTAATAAATAATTAAATATTTCTGTCCATGAATGTATTAATCTAGGTTCTCCTCTTAGGTTTGTTTTGTCGGTAACTAGCTGAAAACTTCCCTCTGACTCATTGCTGCTCCTCTCACATTTGGAAATCCATTCACAGGTTCAGAATTTGAAGCTCACAGAGCACTAGTGGAGTGGTGTTACTACTAATAGCCCCCTGGTGGTAGCTGGAGCAGTGATTTCTCCTTTTCACCTATAAATTAGGAAAGAATAAACCTTTGTTTGCTGCCCTAATGAGATCTGTAGGTGACCAGTGTGTGTCTGTGCACGTGTGAGTGCCTTTGTGTGTAAAATGGATTTACTTGGCTGTAAAATGTATTTTTAATAAATAAATTGATATGCAGCATGTAAGTGGATATGGACAGCTGACCTGTTCGTGTCTATTTAGGTTCCACTGGCTGAACATGAGGATAATTTTGCATCCATGTGTAAGAGAAATCTAATACTAATTTGTCAGCACAGGAAAGATCTGTCACAGCACTGCACACGGACTGGGGCACCTCCTGCGCACTGAGGGGATTTTCCTAAATGGCCGTGGGTGCCCATGACTTCCAACTCTTGTTTATAGTGCTGCAAGGCCAAGTGACTCTAAATTGATGCTTGAACTGCGACTGAGACATGTCCTGACTTAAACAGAAGTAACCTTCAGAATACATGTGGCTGATACAGTTTATGAACTCTCACACCTTTGCTTTTCCCAGCCAGAGCTACTTCAGCATTTCCTGCTGACTCCAGCTTTTTCCCCTCCTAAGTGGCTTGGCATTCTTGGTGATCCTGGGGGAACACTCTATGATAATAATAAAGGATGTATGCTCTAAACAGTTTTTTTGTAAAGACTGCATTTATTTCTTGCCCTCTAAGTGAAAAAGTTTAACTTCAAATGGTAGAATGCATGAAATGCAATTTGTGGAAGTTGCTCTTTGTATAACCAGTGGCTCTGGGTGTGGAGTAGCAGGATTTGCTTTATAAGTGGATTCAGTGGTGGGGAAAAGAGAGGGACAGTAATGAACAAGCCTAAATAAAGCTTCTGTACTACTCTTCTATAAATGAAAGAAGTGTGAAACACAATGGGGCGTACGGGTGGAACTGTGCTGTGCAAACTGGATGTGTGAGTGACTTACTGGACAAAATGGGAACAATGGGTGCTTGGTTGAACACTGTTTCCCCTTTTGCTGATGGAGGAATAATTTCAGTAGATTGTTAGTTAGAGAATGCTAAATATTTAGTATAATCTATTTTTCATCTTTACATTTTAGGTCAGCAATTTGGCTTCCAAAATTGGAGTTTGTCTGCGTTCAAAGCTGTTTGCCTACAGTAATCTGCTCTGCTTGGAAGTGAACATGTCTCAAGTTCAGATTCAGAATCCTTCTGCTGCCCTTGCAGGGAGCCAAATACTGAATAAAAACCCATCTCTTTCACAGCCTTTGAGTATTCCTTCTACTACCAGTTCTTTGCCCTCTGAAAATGCAGGCAGACCTATCCAAAACTCTGCTTTGCCCTCTGCTTCAGTTACATCCACCAATGCAGCTGCAGGTAAGATAGAGGGTCAATAACTGTATGTATTTTTTAATACTTACTGTTTGGCATGATATATTCCTGATGTCTTGCACCTACACATGATTTAAAAGTAATGTTTGTCGAACTGCAGTAGCTTTCAGTGCTTTCTCCCTGTGGAACGAAATCTGTTGGAGACAGGTAGAAGCATACTTTTACATAAAGTTCCAGCAATTAATTGATATGTTTGTAATAGTAAAGAATATTTTTAATTGTATGACATAAATTTTTGAAACATTACTATCCATCTTTTCTGCCAGTAGCTTGTTTTAAGTATGAAAAAGTGTTGTTTGAAATAGTTTTAGTTCTATTAGTTCTTCTATGACCAGTTTAATGATAAATATATTATGCTAACAAAATGCAATAGAACAAATAAAGGGTAATAAAAAATAGCTAATAGGGGATAATAGGAGAAGGGAAATGAAATTAACTGAGTTTTTTAAATTATTCAAAGCAAGTGATAATGATGACTGCTTGGAAGATTTGGTCTTTGCAATGTACTAGATAAGATGAGAGTTGTACGCAGGAGTCTTCTAACTTTATACTTCTGGCTTGCGTTAGAACCTTGAATTTAATGGTGATGCTTTTTAGGCATGAGCATTGCTTGGAAACCTCAAAGTTCAGTGGATTGTTACCAGTTTGGCCCATGAGCAAAGCTGTCTATTCCAGCATTGCAGACAACTAAACACTAAGCCACTGAGATTTCTTTTTTTAATTAAAATTTGTAGTAGAGTTCACAGTTATGAGTTCATTTATCTGATCTTATGCAACCTTTCAGCTCCTTCAAACATGGCAAACCCCAAAGAGAAAACCCCCATGTGTCTTGTGAATGAATTAGCTCGTTTCAACAAGATTCAGCCGGAGTATAAGCTTCTGAGTGAGCAAGGTCCAGCTCATTCTAAGGTAAATGTTCATACAAGTTTCTTATTGCTGCTGCTCATGCTCTTTCACCTTCAGGAGTGGAAAGGCAAAGTGTGTGATTTTGGTGCAAAATAATCCACAGTAATGGGGAGGAGAGGGAAGCCCCCCAGAGCATCAGTGGTAGGGAAATGTGAAGCTGGTACCTGGGAACTAAAAAGTTGTGTTCCCAAAATGCCACATGAGCTTCAAGGTGTGAAGGAGCTGGCATTTAAAAAAGTATTGGAATAACATTCAGAGCATCTGTTCAATTGTATTTCATTCACCTGTAGGCATGTAGAAGCTTTTATGGTAAGTGTGAACTTAACTTTCTTCAAACTGTTGAAAAATATCTTTGAAAAACCTTTCAGAGGATTAAAGCAAGAGCGGAGTTATGTGTCACCAAGAAGGGTGAGTTTCCAGTCTGCTGTTCAGTGACATGGGCACAGCAGCTCTCCTGGGGCTGTCACCTCTCCCCACACTGCTCTGAGTTTTCAGCCTGTCAGATCTCTTGCAGGATACTTGCCAGCTACAACTGTGAAATTCTTAGTTCAGTAATCGGGAAAATCCTGTTGATGTCCAAAGTGTTGAAAATCTGGAGATGACATGGGAGTTAAGGAGAGCTTGGATTACCATATTCTCAACTTGTGCATCACTGAAAGACTCACTGTTTTGTGTAATAGGGTCTAATAAACTACATGAATTCTGAAGCAGCTTTTTACAAAATTGCTGTTTCTGGTTTTGAGGTGTTTACAGTGCAGCTGACTCTTGGGGACCAGCATTGGGAAGCTGAAGGAACTAGTATTAAAAAAGCGCAACATGCAGCAGCTGCCAAAGCTTTGGAAGGGACAAAATTCCCTAAGCCTGCGGCTCGTCCATCTCGTAGTGAAGGCAAGAATCCAGGTATATGCCAAAACAAACTGATTTAAAATAATTATACATAGAGAGAATACACCTTTCTGCTTTTGGTATGTATTGAAGTTGCATAAGAACAAATAAAAACTGTGATTCTACCTATTTAATAATGGAAATTGTGAGGTTTTCTGAGAACTTCATCTTGATTTAGTCTTTGATTGTAGGTGACATGATAAATATCATCATATTAACAATTTTAAAGTTTATTTTTTTTCCATCAAATCATTCTGACTTGAAGAACCTGCTGCTTGACTTACTGCTTTTTATTGTAACACTCTGGGAAATCCTGAAAAAGTTGTTTATCCTAATCCTAAAAAAAAACTAATTAAAAAAAGAACAACAAGAACAAAAAACTACATGAGGAATTTGGTCACAGCAAAGAATAATCTTTTGCGTGGGCAGATGAATGAGTTACGTAATTCTGACATGATAATTCAAAAGCTGGACAAAAAAGACTTCTTTAGAAATGTTAATTTCAAAAAACCCAAAGAAGTTTATGTTGTGGGAGATGGGATCAAAACTTTGGAATTTGCATAATTTGTACTTTAAAGATAAATATATACATTGATTTGTATGAAAGCAATTAAGTTGTAGTTTGCTATGTTTAATGAAGTTCTTATGTTACTTAGATTGCTTTTAAGACCTTTTTAAAATGTAAAATTCTGTATGCACTGTCTTCACATCTCAGCTGCACACGTGGGCGCTTTGCACATAGCCCAAAGCTGCTGGGACAGCATTTGTGTGTTCAGCAGAGGTTAAAACTTCTCCTTTGTGCCAGCTGTGTTCTGATATCACCTAAATTCGTTCTTTAGAAACACTTTGTACAGTCAACAGCGAAAATACTAAAAGCTAGCAAGTACTGATTTTGTCTGTGCATCTGTTCTGTAGTTTTGTTTTCTTTTGGCAATTACCTTACACCAGGCCTCTTGTACTACAGTACAACTGATTTCCGAGCCAGTGAGACCTGTGGTAGAAAAAATGACACTTGACTGTTCTTTCTCCAGTGAGAGTGGACTGGGAGTCAGTTCTTCATGCCCACAATACCGGCACTGAGAGAAATGTTTTAGCCCTCAGTAGCAACTTACCTGTCTTTTGACAAGGCCAGTTGCAATTTGAAAGTAAAGTCATAAAAATCCTTCTTAGGTCATCGAGGACAGAGAAATGTTTGATGATTCTCAGTAAACAAGAGACACAGAAGGGATGTAGCATGTCTAGTTAATTAAAAGTATATTTGGAGAAAATTCTTTTTCTGCACTTTGTTAGATATGCTGTAAACGTAGGTAAGTTAGCAGCTTCAGAAATTAAAAGCAAAAAAAAAAAAATCCAAAACCAGCTTCCAGCAAGTTCACTTTTTTGTAGCAGGATTTGTCACACCTGTACTAGGCTGCTGATTTAATGTGCATCCTATAGACTTATTCTCTTTTTGTTCATTAGCAATTCTGTTTGGAATTCAGTCATTTAAGATACTGCCTGTGGCGAAAGTTGAGCTCATTTTTCCCTACTGTGAGCCAGCAGTAAGGGTTTAAATTGTCTCAGTTCCTTGTGACAGCTGGACAACCCTTTCTATTCCTTTTTATTTAGACAGTGTAACCCCCACAGTGGAGTTGAATGCACTTTGCATGAAGCTGGGGAAGAAGCCCATGTACAAACCCATCGACCCTTACACGGGGATGAGATCCACCTACAACTACACCATGCGAGGTGGTACCTACCCCCCACGGTAGGTGCTGGCTCGGGGTCCTACCTTTGAACCTCTGCTCGATGCTGACTTCTGAAAACTGGCTGTGTCCCCCTTCCGGGGACACTGAGCTGAAACATGGCCAGCTTGTGAGGCAGGAGCTTTGGAGAAGTACACCCACCAATTTGCCTTATTTCCAGTGCTTTATTTCTTTGGGGTGGGGTAAGGGAGCTGGACCAAAAATTGGAGTGTTTTTGAGGGCATTCAGGTATAGCCAGCTTCATGAAGCAGATAGCTAAATATTAGGTAAATATTTCTTACATTTCCTTTCTGTGTGAAAGCAAAACTAAAGAAAACAGTTAGATGCTTCTTCTAAAACTATTTAAATTAAAGTTGCAGTTTAAAGAATTTTATATTGGCATAGGAACTTAGAATTCAAAACTTCCTGTCCTGCCAAGTCTGTAGAAGCACAGTTATGTTGTCTTTGTGTAGCACTTGGTCATAAATGTGTTCGTATTGTAAAAGAAGGAATGTCAGTACTTGTTTCAAAGGTTGCTCACTAAATTCTTTTAGGCTCTAAATCAAAATTTGGCTTTTTAAAATTAGTGCTTCAGTGGTGAATTGTGGTTACTGATATCCAAGAGAGTGACCTACGTCTAACTCAGGTGTCTGTTTACTTTGTAGGCCAAATCAGTTGCTTATTTACTCTCTCTTTACAGGTATTTCTACCCATTTCCTGTGGGACCTTTACTTTATCAAGTGGAGCTTTCAATTGGAGGGCAGCAGTTTCATGGGAAGGGAAGAACAAGACAAGCTGCTAAGCACGATGCAGCTGCTAAAGCGCTGAAAGTTCTGCAGAATGAGCCCTTGCCTGAGAAACCTGAGGTGGGAATTAATCTTAGTGCTGTAAGCATAAATTGCTAGAATAAACTGGGATATTATTGTAGATTTTTTTCTTATTGAGAGGAAAGGGACAGTTAGGAAATTTAATTCTGTGTAGCAGTGGTGACTTACTTGTGTCAGTAGAAACACTTTGATTTAAAAGCATAAATTTCTATGGAGCTAGAATTTTCCCAGATGAAGTTTTGTTAATTTTTTTACTGTCATATTTTTCCACAGCAATGCTGTAGACTTTTGTCAGATATGAGCACTGGAAGCATAGATAGGAATTAATATCTTACCAGGTACAGATCATGCACAAACTTCTGAAGAAGTGCATAAATGGGCAACGTAAAACTCAGGCATGGATTTACTTCCTGGGCAAAATCCCTGCATGATTTTGGAAAGAACCATGGAAGTTCTAGAAGAGCAGGAAATGCATGGAAATAGTAAACTCATACACACATTTTGATAGGAATATAAGAAGTCAGTTTTTATCCCTTCATATATTTATGTCTGCCCAGCACTTTCCATTCCAAAACCGTTACTGTGTTTTTCATGCTTTTTTGTTGAGTGGCTTTAGGCAGAAGGTCTCACTGTGGGCACAGGGGTTGCTTTGCTGCTGGGTGGGCTGGGAGCCTGCACCCCTCCGTGTGTGTTGGCTGCTTTAGCCAAAGACAGAACTGTAACTTGCAGTCTGGGGAGTGTGAGAACTTGCTGGATATGGAGTCCGGCTGTGTGCTGAGAAAGAAGGAAAATGAAGAATTGGACAAGAAGGTAACAAGGGGTCTCAGACTGAGGGGAAGAAAATAGCTGGGAGCTACAAGGAATGGCAGAGCAAGAGACTTGAGGAAATGTGTTGTGAAGCCAAGGGACACTGAGTTGAAACGTGGTGTGTGTGGGAATGAGCATTGCCCAGGTAATTGGGCAAAAGCACTGGATCTGACAGTTCGGGGAAGAAGCTTGGGAGGCACTGATGGATGTGCTTCAGGTAAGGGAAAGCTCTCCTGGAAGAATGCAGATTACTGAAAGATGGAGGCTCCTAGAGATTACAGATGCTGTTGGGAAAAGAGAGTGATGCTGGGAACAGGAGCTGGGACTGGGGTGAGCCCTGCGCTGAAATCTGAGCTGGTGACTGGCAGAGTGTGGGCAGGGGCCAGCTGGTCTTCATGCAGGAGAGGCCAAAGCAGAGGAGGATGTTTCTCTTCAGTGCTGGGAACCCAAATTCTGGAATATTGTTCTGTGTCAGCGGTGCAGAACATCCCCTTTTTGCACCCACTCTCGTAACAGATAAGCTGCTCTTGTGGGCCCTTTTCCCTTTCAGAGAGCGCAGACCCAGGGAAAGCAGCTCTGCAGGGCTCACATGTCACTGAATTATTCTCTGTTCACTGTTTTAGAAATGCTTCAGTACAGGTGACTTTCTGAAAATGTATAGAATTGTGTTTTGGAGTTGGATAATGTGAGGTCTTCAGTAAATGATGCAAGAAGGGAGAATTATTTTATTAAGAAAACAGGACCTGAATGGTGTCTTGACCCTGGGAAAACTGCATTTGTCATTTTATTTTTCAATTTATATTTGACTTGTCTGTAAAAGGAACAGTAGGAAATGCAGCTTAGGAAAAGGAGAGTGGGCCTTGGAACAGGGGGTGCTGGTTTATAACAAATACTTGAATAAATCAAGTTTTCACTTAAAGTTTGGTACTTAAATTCATTGATATTTGTGGCTTTCAACTGTTGTAGTTTTAGGAATGTCTGAGGGAATTGGTTTTGTAGCAGCATTTCACTGTAGCCAAGATGAAGGTAGAATAAGGAAGGTTGTGGTGCTAAGTGAACCCTGTTCATTCCTGCATCCAGTGAGGCAGGGGTCTGAAAGGATACAGGAGTGTGAGGTCATGAGAGATGCTGTTAAAGATGCCTGTATACAACAGGGGCAAATGAAGATTTCACAAGCAGTCATAATCCTGATGCTTCCTATCAGTCATTTGATGTTCCCAGTAATTTTCCTTTTAAATGTAGTTATTTTGGTGTATCTCATTTGTGTGTATGCTTGTGTAAACAGAATATTCTGAAGTTTGAACGAATGTATTTTAAGGGGGAGTAATTTTCTACTTTTTTTTTCATTTGGGTTTTTTTTTTTACAAATTTTTGTTTTTATGGAATTTTACTCTTGTATTTTTAAATTAGAAAATATTCAGTGCATAATGAGAGTTGGGCTCAATGATCTTAAAGATTTTTTCCAACCTAAATGGTCCTGTGATTCTAAGAAGAAATCACTGAATGAAATTATTAGACTTTAAGGGAAAGAATGACCATTTCCCACACCTTTTTGAGCCGCAAATCTAGGAGCAATTGGCAGGAAAAAACATGTAATAATACTGGCTCTCAGCTGGACCAAGCCCTGCATGAAGAACTCAGTTGAATGTTAGAGCTCTGCATTGAGAGGGGGCTGCAGTGGGAGGCCTCACGAGGACCTTCAGTGTGGCCGGGGTTGGACATTCTGGTGAAGGTGCAGGATGGGGTTACTCGGCATACTCAAAGACAGATGATAAAGCATTGATTTAAAGCTTAGGAAACATGTAAAGCTGGGCTTCCTAGCATGATTCTTAGGCAGGAATTCTAATTTTGCCTCAAAGTTGCTTCTGTGTTTGTTGCCAACTCACTTGGTAAATATCAGCTGCTCTTAGTGCCCTTAATGTGGAAGAACAGGCTCAGGCTGATGGCTGTGATTAATCAGTGCAGTTCTGGGCAGCACCTCCTCAGGTGTTCAGCATTTGCTCACATGCAGTCTTGAGGAAGGGCATGTGGAAGGAGCTCCTGGAAGAGGGCAAGTCCCTTGTAATGGAGTACAGTACTTATGGAATTTGCTTGAACAATGTGATGAGAGCTAAGAGTGGTAAATGCTTCGGGGCCTCATTCAGATTAGAGGCACATAATTCTTGGAGAGTTTAGTCAATGCAAACGTGCAGAATACTTCAAAAGCAAACTTTAGGCATCGCTTGCCTTGAAGTGTGCAGGGAAAGGGGGAGAGTGTGTGTATGATTATTTTTGCTTTATAAAATAAATGGATCCAGAACTCAAGTAGAGGCAAAATAATCAGTAAAACAGCTGTAGTCTGTTAATGGTTATTTTGCTAATAATTCACTCTTTTTAGATAAAGGTATTCTGGAAACAAACCTTCATTTTGCACTGTGCACACAGACTTGGAATGTGCTAAGAATGTACACTGCAACAGAGGAAATAATTCCATTTTATTAATTGTATTCTCTTAAGAGGATATTAAGTGGCAAAAATTAAATCCAATGAAGAGAAGTCCTGCTCATCTTCACAAAGAAAAACGTTGGAATTTGAAAAACCAGAATATATCTGAAATTACAAGGAGAGGAAAAGTACTTGTAATTGAAGTTGTGCCAGTGTTGGTGAGTGAGGGCAGTGACAGACCCTTCCTGGCAGTGCTGGAGCGAACGTGGCCTTAGGAGTTTGGATATTGCTCCTGGGAATATGCTGCTATTCCTTTTGAATTTGCAATGGCACTGGCAGTGGGGTTTGGGAGATGTTGATCGAGACTTTAGACTGCTGTACTCGGTCTCAGTTTTGCCCCTTTTGCCCGTTTTGCCCCTTTTTGCCCGGTTTTGCCCCGCGCGGGACGCGGTGCCGGGCGTGGGGCTGTGCCCGGTGCGGCTGCCGCGGGCTCGGCTCCAGAGCAGAGCAGCGCTCTGGGGCAGCTCCACACGGACCTGCTCTGCCTCTGCCGCTGGCACCAGCAGTGCCAGGGCTGTGCCCAGCGTGCTCCCCTGCAGCTCAAGCCTGGCTTGAGCAGTGGGAAGTCTGATGGGTCAGTGGGAGGAGTGAAAACTTCAGATTAATTTGACTAATTATTTTTTTAATGAGATGGAAAGAGACTGTCTTAACTGATGGGGTAAAAAAATCCTTCATGTTTTAAACTAACCTGTTAGTAGCAGACATGGTGGGTGCTTGCTGCCATCAAACAAGTTTTAATCTATGAAAGCTCTCTAGCTCAGCTCCCCTGCTCTGCTGCTCCAGTAAGATACTTAAATAATTTTTATTACCTAGCTGCATAACCAGTATTGTGGCATGATAAAATTGGTGATGTTGTTGCTGTTCATCTTTATCATAATCTTTCCAATATCACTGCTGGACACTTAGTCCTAAAATTTCTCTGTTGCTGTTGACATGCCTTAGCTCATGTTGATGCCAGCATCAGTGAAGACATTTTTGGAATCCCAGTTAAAGTTTTACCTGGAGATACATAGATATGCCTGTAGGAAAGCTTCACTGGCACTGTTGTCCTAGCAGGTTTGAGTTCTCAGAGATGGTCGGTGTTTGATTTAGGGCAGGTTCCTGATAGGATGTTCTTGACGAGAGAAAGCAAAGCTGCAGATGAGGCACTTACAAGGGAGCATGTGAACAGACAGGACTGTGCCAGGGCCTCATCAGCCATCCCTCATTCACATTGGTCCCATTCTCAGAATCTTTATTTTCCTGCCCTTTCTCTTACCTGATCCTGTCTTAGTGCTTTTGGTGTAAATGTCCAATCAGTATATGAAAATTGTGTTTCATAAAGGTACTTCCATTTGGAAATCAGTTTGCTTAGCACTTCAATTTCGTTTTCTTTAAACATATTTTTAAACCTATTGGCATTTATTCCATTTATTCTTTCTTGTAATGAGCACATGAAAATATGAAGGTTTGCAACCTTTTACACGTACACCTTAATGAGCTTCTTAAGGTTCAGTTCTATAGTATGTGGGCTGCATTTCTCCACATTCATGTAACACGGCAGTGAAGGTTAGAGTACTTAAAATTTGGAGAGTTCAGTGAAGTGGTTGAATGGATAAAATTCAATTTAATAGGATCTTTATTTTAAATAGAGTATGCTTCTTTTAGGTTAACGGAAAAGAACCAGATGATGAAAATCTCAATAAATCTGAAATAAGCCAAGTTTTTGAGATTGCACTTAAAAGGAACTTGCCTGTGAATTTTGAGGTATGTTTATTTTATAAGCTCTAGATTTGTTTTTATTAGACTATTAAGGGTACACATTAAGTTGAGTCTCTCCTAGATAATCCAAACAACTGACTTTTAACATGTCTTGTTAGTTGTGAATACACTTCTACCTTTGACAGTCACCGTGATTGTCCTGGAGTTTATATGGTAAAGGGAAGAAAAAAGAAAAATCCACCTGTTCACAAATTCGTGCCCTAAAATGATCACATGGAGCGAACAGCTACGCTGTGGTTGTCTGTGCAATCTTTTTTCCAAGCTTTTTGAAAAAAGCTTATTATAGTGAAGAACCAAAACACAACCCTGCATTAATGGTTAGAACATGGAAATGCAGAGTCGAGGCAAAAGAGTAGAGCTCACTGTGAAAGACACATATGGAAGTATTTGCTTAATTAAGCACTGATCTGGACTACCCATGAGGTGCAGAATCTCACAAGTAGGTTTCTTTTCTTGCCATGAGGTGACCTCATGTGCATCTGACTTTCCTTTCCCTTTGGCCTGGCTGCTTGCTGCCTCTTTGCCCCTCTTTGATCATTTCAGTTATCTTAAATCAGGAGCTTCCACAGGACCATCTCTGTTTCACTGAAATAATAATTTATCATTCTGCTTTCCTGAGCTGGCAGAGTAACATTTAAGCCAACTATCTGAATCATTATAGTAAGGAAATGCAATTGTGTGTAACTGGATTGCTTCTGAAACTGTTCTATGAAATTTTACATGAAACTTTCAATTATTGCAGATTAGCCTAAGCATCACTGGTAAAAACACACTGTCACACAGAGCAAATTGTGGGTGGAAGCTCTTAATTCATTCTTACTTTTTGACTATATTTTGGGGTATGATGTGTTATGAATGGAGTTAAAAGACTAAACCTGTAGCGGGACATCTTAGATGTCTCCAGAATTCTTCCGAACTTCAGAGTTCAGAAATCAGAATTTCTGGCCTAAAATGCTAGATCCTAAAGAGTTGCTTTCTCTGTAATGTTTTATTACTGTACCATGGTATATTTAATGAGGTGATGTTAACTGTGGGGAAGTACACACTGATGAAATAGAACAGTTGTATTTTTATAGTGAAACAGCAAATCAGTAAATTAAATAAGATGGGTTCATGACTCGTGTAAATACTGTTTACTTCTTGCTGCATCTGATCTTTTAAAAGTATATGCTTAGTTGGGTGGGAATGTGTTATTAGAGTGAGTATGATTTACTTTTTGGATTGTATGAGAATCTAAAATCTCTTTATCCTTAGTTCTTGAGAGAAGTTTGCTATAAACAATGTGCCCTGCCATTTTTAATAAGTGTTTATCACGCTTTCACTCAGTTTTTCCCTCTGAAACAGGTGACCAAGGAAAGTGGTCCTCCCCATATGAAGAGTTTTGTAACCAAGGTATCAGTTGGAGAATTCATGGGTGAAGGTGAAGGAAAGAGCAAGAAGATCTCAAAGAAAAATGCTGCAATAGCAGTCCTAGAAGAACTGAAAAAATTGCCACCCCTTCCTACGGTTGAGAAAATGAAGCCACGAATCAAAAAGAAAACAAAATCAATAGTGAAGGTAAGAGAGAAAAGGTTGGAAATTTGACTGTGCAAATAATCATCAGAGAGGCTTTTCTGAGTCAGTTATAAACCCTCTTCAGCTGCTCAGCCTTTCCCAGCCGTCTGGTGCAACAAATGAGCTGCTGTTTTGCTCCCACTCTAATGGGGTTCTGACACCACTTTTGTAGCAGTCACCAGTAAATTCAGGATGGGAGAGAAACCTTGTAAAGGAAAGAGCAGTGCATAAAAATCAAGCTCTGACTTTCAAGCCTCAGACTTTACAGCTTGATTTTGCTTGTGCAAATTCTCCTGCAAGCCTGTCCCTCCTAATATAGCAGGATTAGAATTGTAAAGCTATTAGCAGGGTAGGTTACATGTGGTCAAGTGTGACTGCAGAGCCAGATAAATTCACTATTTCTCTTTGGCTGTGACAGTGTTTCATTAACCAACTTTTATTTCAGTATTTTTAAAATCTAGAGGTGAATGAATTCAATGTCATGCTGCATTTTGTCTATTAAAACAAATATTCATGAAGTTTGGCTTATTTTCTAAACACTGCTCTACGTAGCTGCAAACAAGTCCAGAATACGGTCAAGGAATGAATCCCATTAGCAGACTTGCCCAGATACAGCAGGCCAAGAAGGAGAAGGAGCCTGAGTACATGCTCATCACAGAACGTGGGCTGCCCAGGCGCAGGGAATTCGTGATGCAGGTTGGTGTGACCATTGCACGCATCTGATGGTGTGGCTGGCATCTCATTTTTTTTTCCTTATGGCAGTCAGGTTGTCATGATGATATACAGAGTTAACATATTTCCATGACATGATGCAACAAAATATCTAATGGGCTACATTCGCAGAAGATAAAGGTTCAAGAAAAGTGATCTGAGTCATGTTTAAAAAAAATTGCATAGGGCGCCAGTAGTCTTATGTTGTAACTGCCTAACGTTTTAATTAACAGGAGTATTAATGTTCTGCTAAGAGATACTAAGCTGCTTATATTTTGTAACATAGGATTTATGAACACTAACCTGGGTACCCAAGGTGAGATGATGAAACACAATTCTTTGTGTGACTTCTGTTTGGGTTTTTTGCGCTTGAAGGCCAATGATCATTGAGAATAAATGACAACTTGCTTAGAACAATGATCACTTAAACTGTTTTTTGTGACTCATGGCATGCTCGAGACACAGATCACTAATAAGGGAATCCCCCTACTAGTGCTTAAGAATTGGGTTTCCTTCCTCTTCTGTCCAGGTGAAAGTTGGTGTACACACAGCTGAAGGAATGGGCACAAACAAAAAGGTTGCTAAACGCAATGCAGCTGAAAATATGTTGGAAATTCTAGGTTTCAAAGTCCCTCAACCTCAACCTCCAAAACCAGCGTTAAAGACAGAAGAGAAGGTGAGTCTTGAGGAAGCAGCAGCTGGTTAATGCTCCAGCAAAGGCTGAGCTGAAACCGAAGTAGCTTTCAAGGCAGTAACAGGGTAGGAAGTTCATGCCCTCTGCCCTAGCCAGGAAACGGTTGTATTGAGGAGACTGCTCTCTGAAGAAATATTCAATATCCAGTGTTTGGATACATTAAGCATTTGGGTTTTCAAGTACATCAAAGTCTCATCAGAAGGCTAAATGAATGAATTTCTGCTTTAAGTTCTCAGAACCTGTGATAATCAATGTGTTGGTCTTAGAAACCTGCAGACCTATAGGTTACAATGCTCTGGTAGCAATAGTTTTACACAGCCTTGTCACCCGTTGCAGTGGAAAGTTTGTAGCAGGGAAGGAGCCTTGTGTTCTGCTGGTGATTCAGCAGATACTACCAGATCTAGGGTTAGTTTTCTCCTTTTCATGTATGTGCTCATTTGTGTTGGGTATATTCCTCTCAGAGGTACCAGTAACTAATGGCAGTTTAACTGGCTTTCTTCTGGTATCTAGTTCTGAGTAGCTGTGCTCCTAATACCACTTCTCTGGGATGTGGTAGTTGTAGGCCTTCAATGAATAAGAATCACTGAACTTCTCTTTTCTTGATAGAAATGTAATTATTAATGTTTTTGAATAATAACTTTTTCAGTAAAATTTTGGCTGGAAAATTCTCCTGCAAGCTTGTCCCTCCTAATATAGCAGGATTAGAATTGTAAAGCTATTAGCAGGGTAGGTTACATGGGGTCAAGTGTGACTGCACAGCCAGATAAATTCACCTGCATCTTGAAAACTTTAAAATTTGGGGGGAAAAAAGTTTTAAAGAGATATTGTGTGTTTGAGTTCTTTTCCTTTTATTTTTAAGACCCCAGTGAAGAAACCAGGTGATGGAAGAAAAGTAACCTTCTTTGAGCCAGGCTCTGAAGAGACTTCAGCTAGTGAGTAACCTGGTGAAAGCAGCAGGGCCCTGTTGGGGGGTGTCGGGTCTGTTCCCAGTCCCTTCAGCAGTGCCATTTAGCACTCTGGGATGAGCAGAGCTGTGCAGCTGCTGCCTTGCAAACTAAATCAAGAGCTTGGAAAGGTTTGATTCAAACCCCTAAGATCTTATTCCTCCTGAGGCCCCTGTTCATGGGATGAAGATTAGAAAGAGTGTCAGTACTAGCTGGTCAGCCTAGGGCAGAGTTGGAGAGGGAAGAAATGGCCTTGTCCAGAACCACCTCTGTCTGTGCATGGTCTCTGATGACTGAGAGCAGGAGCTGTGCCTGCACTTGTTTCAGGCAGTCAGTAGTTGTCATGGTCACACCCAAAGTGGCAGGCTGGAACTCAAGCACCCCAAACCTGGCCACCCTGTAGACTGGCATTGCTTTCCAGAATGTCATCTGGTGGGAGGAATCATTATGGAAAGTTTATCTGTCACCACAGATTGCTGTTCTGGAGAGCATGTCTCAGGTACTTTATGTGTTTGAGTATAACTTTGCTGTTTAAATTATAGTGAGTTGGGATTGCTTGGACTTTAGTACTATTTTACTGCATCCGTAAGATCTTAGGTAAACTTCCTGACTTCCTATTCAGATTTTGCTATCCATGTTTTCTTCCATGTACAAGTTTTGGCTTTCATGCAAAGATGAAAAGATCCCAGCCCTGCAGAACTTCATTAATCTGTTCTGCCATAATAGTGACTCCTTGGTTTATTTTGGTGGCACTCTCTTCCCCACCTTTCTTGAGCGCACATGTGTAAGTTTCATCCATAGCTCTGTGTGAATTACCCTTAAAAAGCTGTTGTTATCCCTCTTTAATGTAACTTTTAGCGTAATGTCAGCAAATTGCTGTCGATTGACTGTGGCTGGACATGCGCTGTAAATAGTCTTGCCTCTTTGTGCTAACGTTCCATTTTACCTTTCCTTACCTGCTTGTTCTCACAATATACAGTTTAAACTTTGTGGACTGTCACTCTCTTTACATCATTTAATGGTGGCTCTGGCCATTCTATAGTTTCATTATTTGCTCCTACAGTTTAAATGATGAAATAAAAAATTCTGAGAGCAAAAGATATATCTAGAATGTGGTTGCAGCTGAGGTGTCTGTGAGCTTGACAGACCTGGAGGACCTGCTCCTGGAGATAAAGGGGCTCCCTTTAGCAGAAGCAAGTGTTGCACTGAGTCAGTAATTCCATTAACAAACTCTGTCTCGATGATGCTGAAGCTCTGACCTTCCAAAGGCTGATTGAGCTTACCAAGTTTGTTAGTATTTCAAAAGTAATTTGAAATGAATTATTTTTTTCCAAAGTGATTTTTGGTGCCTGTGTGTGCCTGCAGGAGGACTCACAAACAGCAGCTCTTCAGTGTGCACCTCTCTCCTCCCAGGTAATAAAGAAGATGAGTTTAGGATGCCTTATCTCAGCCATCAGCAGCTTCCTGCTGGAATTCTTCCCATGGTCCCTGAGGTTGCACAGGCTGTAGGAGCCAATCAAGGACACCACACCAAAGAGTTCAGTCGGGCAGCTCCCAACCCGGCCAAGGCGACGGTGACGGCGATGATCGCCAGGGAGCTGCTCTATGGGGGCACTTCTCCTACTGCCGAGACCATTTTGAAGAGCAACAACTCCTCAGGCCACGTCCCCCACGGACCTCTGACCAGGCCCTCTGAGCAGCTGGACTATCTTTCCAATGTTCAAGGAATCCAGGTAAATGTTCAGCTTTGCAAGACTTCTTCCAGAGCTATCCAACCTTTTGTTTGTTCAAAAGCTTTTTAGATCTGCTGGTGAGAGACAAGTTCTGAGCCCACTGAAATTCATATCACAGTTTGACTTTACCTATGACATGTACCAAATGTTACAGCTTTTCAAATTTAATTTTCAAATGCACATTTCTGTACCACTCTCAGCCCCAATTCAGTGCTACTCTGAGGTCTTGGAAGAACAAAATTAAAGAAGCATTTTCTGAAAATTGTCCTGATGTAGGAAGACAGTATGGACTTGACCTTGGCAGATCTGAAATCACGTTCTTTCACTAATCTGTCATACATTAACATTTGCTGTAAGCTCTGCATTTTTAATTTTTGGTCACTTTAATGAGAATTGCATTAAGTTCCTATATTCATATGACAGATGAGCTCAGTGGATCAAAAAGCGTAATAGAGAAATTTGAAACACAAACAGCAGTGATCAGAATAAAGGTTCCAGTAACAATCATTATTAAGTAGCCACTTGCATTCAGGAGCCATGTCAAGCTCTTGTGAGTACTAAAAAACATTGTAAGTGAGGTTAAACTTCAAATAGAGTGATTCTGCTGGCTGAGAGAATGATGAGAAGAAAGGCTCAGCTTTATATATGGGCAAATAATCTGTAGCAGTTGTGATATACTTCCTGTGCTTGGTTAACAAAATGAAATAAACCCTTCTCTTTTCTTCAGGTTGAATATAAAGACTTTCCAAAAAATAACAAGAATGAGTTTGTATCTCTTATAAACTGTTCCTCCCAGCCACCGCTGATCAGTCATGGGATTGGAAAGGATGTGGAGTCTTGCCACGACATGGTATGATGAACATTGCTGAAATGCTGCTCTTGGGCCTTCCCTGAGGGGAGACCAAGGTTTTATATCACTGCTGGGAGCAAGGAATTAGATGTTGTACAGTTTCCTGGCTAATATTTCACAGGTTGTGGAAATAATGATTAATAATATCATAATCTAATCTAAATAATGCTTAATATGCTCAACATGTGCTCACAGTTTTGGTCTACAAAAAGCACATTTGCTTCATCTTGATAGTAATTGCATGAGCCCATGACAGTAAATGCACAAAAAGGAACTTATAAACCATAAGAGCATCTCAGCTTATTTTCTTATTATGTCAGAATGGGCTGATGTTTCACTGGGAACTGTGATACTTGGCCTCACGTTCCCAGACTTGCTGCGGAAGTGGAATCCCTTGTGGAAGAAATGCAGTTCAGCATTGGATAGTAAGAGACACTCTAAATCTGTTCAGCTCCCTTTCTAAAAAAGATTTTTTTATTACCAGTAGCTGAGATATTTCTTTGTGAAAGAATGAGCCTGCTGTACTGAAACCTGCAGGGGACTTTGGCTGTAAAAGACTTTATGCAGAGCTGATAGGATGTTCCCTGTCTGCTCCTGTTCAGAGGAATTGTTCTTGTTCTTTTGGGCTCCAGAGGTGACCCGAGTGTGGCAGCCTGAAGGAATCATTTGCAATATGTGAATATGCTTAGGAAAACCTGATTTTGCTGATTTTTATACAAAATACTGTTGCAGTACTTTCCTAAGGGACATAATTTAATACGGATTTCATTGTTCTTTGTCACTTTCCTTGGACGTTTTCATGCCCATCTCTACATTCTGCTGTGCAGAGCTCCTGTCAGACTGAGCACAGGGGTCAGGGTAGGGGGGAGAAGGGGAAAGAGCAGCTGGTTCAGAGCTTGAACACCGTGACTGGGGCCACTGTGAGCCCCCTCCTCAGTTCAGGGTTCAGCTGTCACTAAGGCATGTGCCAGAGTCAGGGATATGCTGGAAAGCTGCACCTGAAATTGGTCTGAATGAAGTGGAAAAAAAATGTCAGTTCTCAAGGGAGGTGACTGATCTTGGCCTGAGCCATGTCACACTGACCCTGTTAAACAGTCACATGGGCCTCACCTGTGCTGAATTTTTGATTCTTGTGTAACTTGTTTTCTTTTTTGGAAAAGGACTCTGGTTTGGTGTATTTTTCTGTCCTTTTTCTTAAGCTCCACACCATTTGAGCTGTTACTAATTTAGTGTCTTTTTTTCTTGCTTTTTCTAGTGTGGTGTGTTAGTTTTCCCCCAGTGCTGAAACAGGTGCAGTGGGAATCCTCAGTCACAGCACCATCCAGTTGTTTAATGAAGCAAGATGAAATTCTACACCTTTGCCTTTTTGACCACAATTATGCAACTTAAAAAAATGCTTTTAAAATACTGCCAAAATAAGAACATTTGGTTTGGTTAAGTGAGTGCTTTCACTAAATTACTGAACTGGCCAGAGGCTGAATTGCTGAGTGCTCTCTCTTCTCTTTAGGCTGCACTGAATATTTTAAAGTTGCTGTCTGAGTTGGACCAACAAACCACAGAGATGCCAAGGACAGGAAATGGACCAATGTCTGTGTGAGTGGTTCCCACCGACTTCTCTTGCACTGATGCAAATTAACCCTATGAGAGTTTTTAGACAAATAACATGTGAGGGGGTTTATTTGCCAGAAAGGTTGAAATGCCAAGGGCTGTTTGCCCTCCAGTAGGACCAGGGCAGGGGCTGGATGATCAAGCCTGTCCCTTTCACGTGTCAAAGGCAAAGCACTGAGCAGGAGCGAGTGGGTGAAGTGTGGGGGCTGTGGTGTGACCCCAGCCCAGTATGACAGCTCTGGGCCCCAGCAGTTCTGGCCTCCCTCAGCTCAGCTGCCCCTTCCCATTTCTCTGTAAGGAGTGTGACACTGCAGTGGGCTCGGCGTTCCAGCTGCTCCTCTCTCTCTCAATATCTTGTGTGTCGCAGGTAAAGGGATATGCAGGGGTCAAGACTCGTTTTCAGCAGAAACATGGAGAGGGTGCAGATTATTCCCTTGGCTGGGTTTAGGAGGAGGGAAAGTTCAGGTTCTCATTGAGATAATAAGCTCTCAAATTAACAGTGGTGGGATTAACAAAGTGCTAAGTGATTAAAAATTGGGGCAGTTATATGGTAACAAATTGTTAAATGCACATCAAATTATCTGTATCCAATTTAAAGCATCTTATTCATGGAAATAGTGTTTTGTCTCCTAAGTAACAGGTGTTTTATCATTTTAGATGTGTGAAACAAGAAATGGAAAGTGACCCTCTCCTCAAACCGGCGAGCGCAAACCCTTTGGGACAAACACTGGACAGCACTGCCTGAAATAGGCTCTTGACTGAACCCAAACCTGAAAGCACCAGAGAAAATCAAATGCTTCCTCTTAATGTAACCTAACTGTTGGAGTGCTACAGTCTCTACAACCTACTGTAGTGTCTAAATCATAACTGTTGCTTTTTCTTCAAACAGTGATACATTTTTAGTTTCATTATGTTGTTTTGATTGAAATGACACTATAAATTTTTCATTTAAAAGTTTCTTAATTGTATCTAGAACCATAGCACAGTTTAGAAACTTTGTCTTCTGAGACTGACATGTTACCTGTGAACTAACTCGGGAAGATCATATCCCTGTATGTGGTTATTTTGGTTTTATTGGAATAGCAGCGTTTCACTGGAAACAGGCTGTGTCCCACCATTTTAAAAAGCCCCATATTTTCACAAACCAACCCTAATTATCCAATGGTTGAATGAATTTAAACACTTTAGGAATTTTAAACTTGGTTTGATCATTTTTGGTTAATTTCTAGTTTTCTTGAGTGTGGGGTAGGGGAACTCGAGTGCAACGTGACTTTCAGTGATCTCTGAGCTGTGTTTTAGGGACTGTGTGTTGGTGGCTCACAGCTCACTACAGTACAGGATATGATCTCAATGTAGTGCATATAAAACTGCAGATTGATTTTCCTTGAGTGCTTTATACTGTTTAATTACATCTCCATGTAGGGCTGAAAAAAATTACCTATGTTTATATATAACTGTGTTGCTTTTGATGTTGTGTTCTTGCGCACGGCCGGTGCGCGATGAGGTTTGCATTGGTCCAGGTACAGCACGATAGCCGCGCGAGTTCAGTACTGCTTCCGTTCATTGTTTACGCTGGAATTTTTTCTCCCCATGGAATGTAAGTAAAACGTAGTGTTTGTCACCAATAAATGGTAATACTAAATTTTTTTTGTTAATTTATTCTTGTACACCACCACAGGGGCTGCTTTTTTATAGATTTGTAATGCTTGTGCTCTAGTCCAGGCAGTGTGTTAAGCAGTGGAGTAACTTCCAGTGGTTCTCGAGTGCATAGAGAATGTTCTATGTTCTGTGCTGTGCAGGGTGTGCAGACCTGGCAGGGCAAGGGAATGCAAAGTAACGTGGGTACAGTTTGTTATTTGTGCCACAGTGTTAGTGCAGCTGTGTTAATGGGAGCTCAAACTGGACTTCTAAGTGAAACTTAAAAGTTAACTTAAACAAGGAAGCTGGCACAGCCGGTGGATGGGACTTCTTCAAAGTAGAGACTTAAACTCTGTTTCCTCGTTTGCTTGTAACTTGAGCCACAACCTTGCCTTGCCTCATTGATGCTGGGGGCAGTGCTGTAAACCAGAGCTTCGCTGCTGCCCCAGCACTGGCCCCAGCACTGGCCCCGAACAATGACACATGTCAGTGTCTTGTTCGAGTGTGAGCTACAGTCAGTGTTTCCTTACCTGTGACCTGCAGGAGCAGTTCCTACACCTGTGTGCAGCGCCCGCAGGAACTCCTGCCACAGAGAGGAGTTCCTGCAGGTGCTGTCTCGGTTTAATGTGTTGGCCATTTTATTTGCATCATCCAAAGCAGTCGGGCCGCAGGAACTGCAGACCAGATTGCATTGAATCACGTTGGGTGTGATCATTATAAGCAAAAAACCCCCAAACATTGTAAAGGTTTTTTTGTTTTTAATTTTTTTTTACATTTGTAGAACTAAAATGCTGTACATTTAAAAATTAAAAGAAACTTGCTAGGCTGAGGCTTTGTATTGCAAATTTTTCCAACTCAGAAACTCCTTACTAAACAATTCCTGTTGGAAAGCAGGGGGCACACTGACAGCCGTGGGCCCAGGTTCTCCCTACCTTGATCTGGTGCTGCTGAGTTTTCTCCTTGAATGGGACTAGAGCCTGCTCTTGGGACTGTTCTGCAGCAGTCACTTGTGGCTAATGCTGTGTTTTACAGGAACCTGGATTACGGCACTTTGCCACAGGAAGGTGTTCAATGCTGTTAAACACCCTGATCCCCTCTTGGGGCTGTGTAAGAGAAGTGTCTCCTCTCCCAGACCTTGCTGCAATCACAGCCTCCTGGTGGGAGACTCCGTGGCACCATGTGGATTCTTGGTAAGCTGGCGTGAGCTCTGGATAAAAGTAGGGCTTTGCCTGAGTACTACTACAGTCCCTTGCTTTTCCTGTTGTCACCTCTGTGCCTGATGCAGCAAAGGCAGGAGACACAGCTGAGACAGTGTTCTTGTTTCTCCTCAGAACGTCTGACCCCCTTACTGCCCCAGCCTTTCAACCTTGCAGTCATGCTGCACGCAGGGCTGCCCAGGGCAGAGCAGGGAGGGCTGGACTCACCAGCTTCCACTCCTGGTTTCAGTGCCTGAAGGCCGGACTCCCCAAGGAAGAAACATGACTTTGTGATCCATCAGTCTTGGTTTCAGGATGAATGTCGCAGTCGAGCCGGGGTTACGCACGCACCGGCTGGCTGCTACGACAAACTGACGGCAGAGACGGGAAGGGTCTCTGCTTGGAGTTCCACAGAGCAGGTTTGTCGGCACTGCCCGTGAAGGGTTCTAGTGGCGAAGACCCCGAACAATGGAGAGTCCAGGGTTTTTATTTGGAGGCAGGGAGAACATCGGGGACCAATGGTCTGAGGGCACAGGGGCGGTACATAGGCAGGGCTGGGTAAGGGGACAATAGGGAAACTCTGAGGCAGGGACAAAGGGCCAGGGCCAAGGGGAGATCGGGGAGGGAGGAGCTCTCTGGACCGGAGTCAGGAAAGGGGCAGGGAAACCCACGGACCAGCAGGGGGAACAGAACTGGGGTACATCTGCATAGTCGAACAAAGCATCCTGGGAGAGGCTTCTTCTCTCACCATAACCTGGAGATCTCTCAGGGTCTGTCCCTTTAGTGGACTCCCTCATTTGTCTAATTGGGATGGTCACTGGCTCCCACAGATGAAGATCTTAAAGAATTTGCGCTAAAGGCTTTGGGAATGTTGACTAGCAAGATAGCTAAAATGCACCTTTTAGCTCTTGTAAAAGGCTCTGTAGGAGAGCTGAATGGGAATGGGAAGCAGCGTGAAGCCACAGCAGTCATCCATTCTGTGAATTTTGTGTTTGGGATTTTTCCTATTCTAAAAGAACAGTGTGTGTGATTTGGCAGAAGCTCATGAAGCTTTTTTTCCAACCCCTATCAGTGTGCTGAGTGTTTTATTTTGACTATCACAGTGAAGCTGCTGACCCAACAGTTTAGGGAGGTCTTTTCATGGTTTTCTTGATGCCTACTTTTTTTTTTTTTTTTAATAAAGTCTATTTGCTGGAAAATCACAATCTGTATTAGAAATGTCAAGAATATTGTAGGCATCTGGTGCTGATTTTCTAGTTTAGGTTATTATGTCAGGAAAGCAGAAGCTGTATCCCAACTAAAGTTTGGATTTCTTCACATCCAGCTCTGCTTTTAAAAGAACCCTGAACATAACAATGTAGCAGTTAGAGAATGGCACATGAAACATTTAATCTAACAAGGGCTTGTTTAGCAATTCAGGAACATTTCATCTTTTCCTCAGGTCTCCCCTGCCCAGAGGAAAGAATGATTATGTGCTGGCACTCATGTGCTGGCACACAGGAGATGCTCACAGAGAGTCTCTGTGAGGGCTGGCAAAGAATACAAACACATTCTTCCGGGGCTGTAGTACTTTAAAAAAAACAAAACGTGACTTTTAGCCATTTACCCTAACCCTGGGCATGCCTGTGAGGCTGGGCAGGGGCATGGGAGTGTCCCACGATGCCCCGGGATGGGCTGTGGGGCACCAGAGCTCCCACTGCATGGAAACAAGGAGGAGAACTCGAACTGGAGAGAATTTTTTGCTGCCTCTTGAGGAACTTCTTGAGTTCAGTGAGCCTGACTGAGCTGAAGAACTCATTTAGCTAAAGACATTTTCCACTTGGTTTTGCCAAGGAGAATAAAACCCAAACATAAAATCTAATAAATTTAATACTAAGTTCTGCTGCAGCTGTTGACTATCTCAGACCTCCCCACTTTCCCTTCCTTGCCGAGCTAGGCAACACAAATCACGTTTACAGTTCCTTTTGTGCTGTGCATGTGACAGGGGTTTGCAGTGTAACAAGATTAGTTTTCCCTGTAATCCTCTTAAAATGTCCTTCCTTTGATTGTCTTTTCATCTTTTGGTGTTCTGGGACTTGGATTAACAGCACTGAGATTTATTCCACAAGTCCTGTTTGATAAGCTGCTTTCAAAAATTAGTTGCCTACAAACACACTTAATTTGGAAAAAGCATTTTAACAGGAGCTGAATTAAGCAGTTTCTGCCTGACATCCTGTAAGGCCCATTTATGTCCCTGCAGGATGTGTGGACAAGAGGGCGAATAAAAAAAGGCACGCTTATCTTTCAGAGCATCTGAAACACTCCTGTGGCTGCCCCAGGCGTATTTGCAGAGCCCTGTCTCTGTTTGGAAACCAGCCACCAAACTGACCAGGTGCCTTTTCCTGCTCTCATCGCATTTCAAGCACGACCTGCCCCTTCCACCGGTCCCCGAGAATGCACTCAGCTCCCTGTCAGCTTGGTCAGGTCCCCCTGTGACCTGATGAGGTGGTAGGACCTGGTACCAAGGTAGTGTCTGGTTTGTGAAGTGCTGACAGGACAAGTCACACACTGCCGACCCTTCTCACACCTTGGAATGAGCAACCAAGTGGCTGTGGCTCGTGTCTGGGTAGAACCTGCGTGTATTTTACAAACAGAAAAAAACGAGGCATGGAGCCATTACATGATTCTGAGCTAGTCTGGACCAGCAGGACACAGCTGTTCATCTCCACTGTTTAGTCCCAGCTGCTGTACAGGCTTCTGGCTTTGCTCCTCTCCCTGCCTGTGCCCCTGCGTGACTCCATTTCAACCCTATCTCTTCAGCTGGTGTTATTCCAGAGACAGAAGTTCCTGCCTTCCCCGGCATGTGCCGAGAGGAGGGAGGGAGGCAGGGAATAGCTCGGGATCATGCGGTGGCAGCTCCTGCAGTACGGCCACGCCGGAGGCAGGCGAGCCGCCGTGCCTGGCTGACCTCGCTAACACCAAGAGATGCACACGCTGCTAAAGTGTCGGGTTCCGGGAATACCTTCCACGTGTATTCAGGGATGTCATGTGGCAGGTCTCCACTAGAGCCGGACGACCGAATTCACACCCCGTTTCCAATGTGAATTTTTAGCTATAAAAATCACTGCTCACTGCAGTACTTGGGTTACAAATTGGGTAGTTTTCATTCAAGGCAAATCCTTTGCTCTCTATTCCATTCCTCAAGTTACTCAGTGGCAAACTATTTAAATCAACATAATTTACCTGTCTAAAGCACCTAAAAGCCAAGTACCTGACTCTGATGTGTACCCCAGCCAGGGGCAGGGTCCCCCCGCGACACAACCCCGAGCCGAGCTCCGGTGCAGCAGCAGAAGCCGAGCTAGGGCTGAGCAGGCAGCACCGAACAGACCGCCGGGGCTGCTGCTCCAGGCTGACGGGATCACGGGCGTGATGGACGTTGGCGCTGCAGCTGCTCGTGCCTTTGGACATGTCACTGAACATCTCTGAACTGTCTGGGGTTTTTTTTATTTTTAAGAGAAAATTAAGTGTCCAAAGCCACGCTCGCCCATCCCGGTAAAGAATACCAGACGTACCGACACCCCGGGTTCCGCTGCTCGCCCCGCTCCGCCTGCCCCGCGGCAGCGTTCACCCGCCCACAGCGCAGCCGGGCCTCGCCATGCGGCGCAGCGCCCGCCCCGCGCGGCACCGCGAAATGGCGGCCCGGCCGCGCCGGCCGCGCCTCCTACCACCATCCCCGGCTCCGAGCTCGCGGCAGCGCGGGGAGGACGGCCCGGCCCCACTGCGGGCAGCGCAGCGGGGCGGGGACAGAGCAGGAGCGGCCCCACACGGCCCCCACAGCACCGCCCGACATGGCGGCGATGGCGGCCCCGCCGCGCGGGCGAGCAGGGCGGGCCCAGGGCGGGGCCTGCGGAGCCCATAAAATGCCTCGCGCGGAGTTCTGGGGCCTCTTGCTCCGGAGCAGCGGAAGGGTGTGCAGGTAGTGACGGGCTGGGTGGGTCTGGGATTCCTCTCTGCCCCTTCCCAGGGTGGGCGGCCGGGCCTCTGCGGGTGGCCAGGGGCGTCTCCATGCCCGCCGACCGCTGAGGCATCCGCCGCGCCGTGTGATCGCCTCGCTCCCGGCTCGGCCTCGGGGCTTATCCCCAGGGGCGCCTCACCGGGCTCCGGCCGCTCTTCCCGGGAAGCTCACACGGAGCTCCCCGGACGTGCCCAGGCGTTCGCTGGTAGAGGTGATGACTCTTTCCCCGTCAGAGCGATAGTGTTGACTACCGCTGTCCAAGCCAGGTCGTGTCTGATGCACCAGCGGAGCGGCCGCGGGCCGGTGCTAGCTGTGCGCTGCCCCCGGTGCTCACTGCGCTTTGTTCCCCGGTAGGGCGCGGCGGAGCCCAAGGCGCCTGCGGGAGCCCCGTGCCCGCAGCCAGGCCGGCGATGGGGGCACTTCCGCGGCGTGCGCCGGCAGGCCCAAGTCCCTGCCAGAGCCAAGCGGTAAGTCTGCAGAATAACTGTTCCGTACTGAACTAAAACCACACGTATTTATATTTGCTCTTTCAAAGGAGTTACTGAATTACTTGGGCCGCGCGTTGCCAGGGTGGTGTCACTGGAGAGGGGCCAGGTGTGGGTCCCTCCCGCAGGAGCCCCGCGGGCAGGGACTGCAGCCCAGGGTGGGCGGTGCGTGGCGGCTCCGGGGCTGTCCGGGGGTCCTGTCCTGCCCCGGGCACCGTAGGATCCCGGTGCTCATAGGCTCGGGTGTCTGCACGGGCAGCGCGGCGCCTGCCGGCGGAGAACGAGAGCCTCACCTGGGCACCAGACCTGGGGCTGCAAAAGGCAAAAATAATCTGTTAATCTCTGCCTGATGCCTCTTTCTGTTAAGTGTCTTGGCTGTTTTGAACTCTGCTCTGGAATCCCCATGTATCAATATTCTCAGTTTTTTTGGGAATATTTCCCTGTCCCATGTACCTGTAGAGCGCACCAACCAGCCACCTATTTTGGGGGAAGGATTTACATGAACTCCATCATTGTCCATAGTTCTGCCAGGGAAAGTGGGAGTGTGGCACAGCTGCCATGGATGTGCAGCCACAGCTCCAGCTCCTAGGGACTTGCTGGTGTAAGTGATGACTGAATTTTTTCCCCATCAGAGCGACAGTGTTGATTACTTGCTGTTCAAGCCAGATCGTGTCTGATGCACCAGCAGGGAAGTGCTGCTGTGTCCCACACCCTGGTGTTACCAAATGTCCGAAATACTAGAATCAGAGGCCTAGTGCTGACGGTTCCCTTTGGCTTTACCCCCAGGGCACTGTGAAGACAGAAGTGGGGGGTTGAGCCCTGGGGAGACCTGAAGTTAAGGCTGCAGCTGAAGAAGTGTGTGATGAGGGCAGTTGTCTGGTTTGCTCCATCATGCCTGAACCTCTAGCAAATAATGGTAAGTCTTTGAAGTAAGTGTGAATCACATGTGTAAATTAAATTTAAAAATTAGAAGGGAGGGGAAAAAAAGAGGGGAGGAAATAGCTTTCTGCAAGGGAGTTGCTTCCAGTTTATCCCTGGAGACCAGACTGATGGGTTGTAGCCTAGGTATCATAGAAGCGAGAGTACAGGGATTTTCCTCCTGTAGAAGCATTGCATTAAGGTCCTTTGGGCCTCCTGTTCCATCATGTCCAAAGTGAGTAGCGACCAGCAGGCCAAGGAAGCTGCAAGCTGCCCCTGTGTGTGCTGAGCTGGAACAGCACGGTGGTTTACAGCTCTGTCCTGTTTGCTTCCTTGCTGCATTTTGCTCGGAGGGCTCATTTTAAGGGTACTGTGCACAGAAATACATGGGTGATGCGCTGCCCCAGTAAGGAACAGGAACCATACTAGCTGAAGTGTGTCCCTGTGGGAGGTGCTGCTGGCAAGGCTTTTCTGCCCTGACCTTTGCTGGCCAGGTTAAGGGAGTGTGATGGGATTGCAAATGTGGGCACGGCTCTGCCACTTGCTCTGCTACTTGCTCTGCTATAGGGACTTGGTGCTGGTGGCTCGAGGTGGGAGTGTGGCACAGCTGCCGTGGGTGTGCAGCCACAGCTCCAGCTCCTAGGGACTTGCTGGTGTAAGTGATGACTGAATTTTTTCCCCATCAGAGCGACAGTGTTGATTTCTTGCTGTTCAAGCCAGATCTTGTCTGATGCACCAGCAGGGAAGTGCTGCTGTGTCCCACACTCTGGCAGGGCCCGGTGCTGACGGTTCCCTTTGGCTTTACCCCCAGGGCACTGTGAAGGCAGAAGTGGGGGGTTGAGCCTTGAGGAGACCTGAGTTAAGGCTGCTGCTGACAGTGAAGAAGTGTGTGATGAGGACAGTTGTCTGGTGTGCTCTACCATGTGTGCCCCTTTGTCAGGGGAGAACGGTAAGGTTTTAATTCACCTATGTTCACTGGCTTTAATAAAGAAAAAGGGAAAGAACACCTTTCTTCAAGGAAGTTGCTTCTACAGTGCCATGACAAGGTAATGTCCCTGGAGATTTGGCAGAGTGGCAATTAGTATTGCAGAAGGGGCCCTTGTAAGTGCTGAAACCTGAGTATCCCTGTTGAAATACTCCAGTTTCCTGCAGGGAAGTTCCTGTTAGTTAAAGTTCTTTCAGAAGATCTGATTAGTGGCAGAGAGTTGTGAAAGGTTTCGATTCGACTTCAAGGGCATAAATGCAATGTTTTCATCTTGCCCTGTTTAAGCAGTGCAAAAACGAGGTACTTGTTGCAGAGTCCAGGAGCTTTTGTTCTTCATAGTTTCTGGGTTTCCCCCCCCTCTGAATGGGAGGTTCTCACTGTCTTGAGAAGTGGATGAGAGTCCTGCTTTCAGCAATGTGTCTGTTTGCAAGAGAGGGATTGCTTTTGGAGTTTTTTGTTACTCGAAGATCAACTGTGTGACATCTGAAAACCTGTCTTGTCTGGTTAGCATTTCACTAATTCTTTAGAAAATGTGCTTAACGGAACTTCATCAGATAAACAGCGGTTGCCACTGTCTCATCCAGTTCCAGTCTCATGTTGCTGTTGAGGTGCAGCTGCTCTGTCTCCCGGGGGGCTGAAGTCTCTGAAGAGCAGGATTGTGCCCTCTCTGTGTGCTCCTGGATACAGTAGGACACAAGTGCTCAGTTCAAATGGTGGAGCTGGTTGAGCTGACTGAATGTTTCTCTGGCACTCTGCTCTGTTAGATCCCCCAGGCTGATGGCATGTCCTGCTCTAAAAGCTCCCACAATGCAGTTTTAATTCATCCAGTTTGGCAGGGAGGAAGCTTCTGCTCTTTGCAGAGCAGCCTGTCTAATGGTGGTTTTCACAGGGGCTGGGGTGATTTGAAAGCTGTACGTTTGCTGTTTGTCCTAGAGTGGATAGACAAAATGTTGGCTGTTCTCTTGACAGGTTGAGACTTACAAGAAGTTGTCCTGGGCTCTGCTGGGGTTTCAGTGTTCTGCTAAAGAAGATGGATGGTTCTGCTGCTCCCATGCTGCTGCCTGGGATCCTCATCCAAGCCACAGCATTCACATCACCCTGCGACAGCTCTGGCCTTTCCTCAGAGCTGTCAGGAGTGATGAATTCGTGTTTTGCCAACTTAGATGGAGGGTGTTACATTTTTTGTCCCCTGGGTACAAGGCATGTAACTGGAATGGATTCTGGAACTTGCTGCATGTTTAATGCAGTTGGATGCTTTTGTCTGTAGGGGCTGCATTCCTTGCTAGTCAGCTCATGTTATCCTGCCACAGTCATTAAAGGCAAGGAAGCCTCTCCTTGGAGCAGTTGTCAGGTATGGGAGGATGGCCTTGTGGTAAGGAAAGGAGTCAGGGCTTGGTTCTCCCCTGCCATCCAGAAAGCTTTAGTGGTGTATTCCTGGCAGCCTGTGAAGAAGGCGAGGGGTGTCTGGGATGCTGCAGCACAGTTTGTTTCTGTACTGTTGAGAGCCTGTTTTTAATAAAATCTGAGTGCTGGGTGAATTTGGCTGGTGACTTGAAATTCTCTTGACCCACGTTTAACAGCTCATTCCTGGATCTCCCAGTTGTTTGGGGAGTTGGAGAGCACAGCAACAGTGTGCTGCTGTGAGTGATGATGGAGCTGCCTGCTGCCTCGAGCCAAGAGAAAGGCATGATCTCGTGGCAAGAGAGCTTCACAGACCCTGGAATAGAAGTGCTTGGCTGAGGCTTGTGGCTGCTGCTGTGCTGCGGGTGTCACAAGGGCAGGCTGTGCTCAGCCTCTGGACAGGGGCTGTCCCTCAGTACAAATAACAGTTTCAGTGGTTCTGGGATGGGATTTTTTGGTGTCTGAGCTGATAGGGGCTTTTGGCATGTATGCTTATTAGGATAAACAGCAATGGTGGAAAATCTGTGACTATTCAGCATTCAAAGCAGTCTTCAATTAAATTGAGTAGAGATTTTTCTCACTGAATTAATGTAAGCAGCATGATCTCTAAACTACGTATTGATGAGGGACCAGAACTGCTGCTAGTGTAATTACTTTCATTAATGTAATGAGCAGACCTACCAGCAAACATTCTGTAGGGAGGAGAGAGTGCTTGTCCTGTGGGAGGTGGAGGGACAAATGCAGCTGAAACATGTTACTGGCATGTTTTATTACCTTTGCGAGAACAGTTGCTCAGGTCAGGTTTCAGATTCTGCTGCTTTTGCATGTATGCATCAGGATGAAATTTGAAACTTGGTAGGTTACTAATCCCAGGCAACCCCTGACTGCTGGAGGGAGGGTTTGGGTTCCTGGGGGCAGGGTTTGGGTTTGGGTTCCTGAGGGCAGGGTTTGGGTTCCTGAGGGCAGGGTTTGGGTTTGGGTTCCTGAGGGCAGGGTTTGGGTTCCTAGGGGCAGGGTTTGGGTTTGGGTTCCTGAGGGCAGGGTTTGGGTTTGGGTTCCTGAGGGCAGGGTTTGGGTTCCTAGGGGCAGGGTTTGGGTTTGGGTTCCTGAGGGCAGGGTTTGGGTTTGGGTTCCTGAGGGCAGGGTTTGGGTTCCTAGGGGCAGGGTTTGGGTTTGGGTTCCTGAGGGCAGGGTTTGGGTTTGGGTTCCTGAGGGCAGGGTTTGGGTTNGGTGGGGGGGTTTGGGTTTGGGTTCCTGGGGGCAGGGTTTGGGTTTGGGGACCGGCGGCCCGCAGGGGGCGCTGTGCGGCCGCTGCCGCCCCTCAGGGCCCGGCCCGGCCCGGCCCGGCCCGCGGTGCCCCCAGAGCCCCCAAAGCCGCCGCAGTGTCCCCAGAGCAGCCGTGACAGAGCCTCCCGGGGCACGGCGAACCAGTGCACAAACCGCTTGGGCTGTAGCAGGCATGGAGGGCAGACAGCCCCATTTGAAAATCTCTACGGTGCTTTGGTAAGAGGTGGGGATGAGGTTTTAACTCTGAATTTAAAGCAGTCTGACTTTTGCTGGCCCTGGCCAGCTCCTGAATTTGTCTGCTGGATGATTTGAATGAGGAGATGGAGGTCAGGAAGTGCTTTCTGGACAAAGGGTGACTTGCGGCTCTTCCTCTGCAAAGAGAGCTCCCTTGCAGCTCTCGGTGGCCTGCAAAGCAGAACCACGGCATGTCCCTGCTCGGTGCTGTGCTGTGGGGGGCTCTGCAGGGCAGTGGCCAGGCAGAGCTGTCAGTTCCATCAGTTGTAGCAGAAACAGACCTTGCTGTAGGTACTTGTGTAACTTTCTAAACTGGAACCTGGAGTCACTCACTGGGTTGGTATGTTTAAGCAAATGTTTACTTTTCTCAAACAGATCTGTTTCTTGGTGCCACGAGCATTTGAGAAGAAAATAGCACAGATTATTTCTCTGTCTGATGTTGCTTTTAATAGAAATTTTCATACACAGGGAGAGTTTTAACATTTGTATTCCCAAGGACCCAGGCATATTTTGACTGCATGGTGGTTATTGTATTCGTTTTAGACCCATATGTTAGCTGCTGCATTAGCTTATAGCAAAGCACAGTCCATTACTCATTGCTGCTTCTATTTGCTGTGTTATTTCCTCTGCTTCCATCTCTGTTCAGTGATAAGATTATCTGACACATCAGCTGTGTTGACAGGCTGGACATTACCATGGAAAGCCAGCAAAGCACAATGTGAGTTTGTGAGCACCAGAGGAAGATCCAGATTTTGGGACCCTCAGACTGCTTCAGGCAGTAAGAGGAAGACTTTGTTTTGAAGCAGAGCATTTCTGTCTTCTACAGCATCCAGTGTTTTAAACAGATATTCTGCAGCTATAACTTTTAGACTACAGACTCCTCCATGCTTTTTGGCAGATCCCTTGCAGTGGTGGAGTGCAACAAAATGTCTTGGAAATGGAAACGGGTTCGGGACCCCTTCTGTCTGTGTAATCCTGAGAATCTGCCTGATTTCTTTAGTGTTACATTTGGGAAAATGTCTGCTGGCTTGTCTATACTTGTCTATGCCTGTCGCTTGCTCTGCTCAGTTTTGAATGCTGTGACTGGGTCAGCTTAAAATCTTCCCTCTAGTGCTCAGAATAAGCTTGACTTCCTCAGTCTTAAAGCAAATACTAAATCCAGGGGCTGGCCTAATTTCTCTACTTTGCGGGCTCCCTCAGGTTCACGTAACATTCTTCAGTGAGGATGTCCAGGGCCAGCGAGACCTTTGGAGATGCGGTCTCAGTGCTGACTGCACAAAGCAAGGCACGTTTTCCCAGCTCCAGCAGGGTAGCAGGTGTCCTTCCTGTGGGCTGGGGAGGCTCAGCTGCTGCACGAGGGTGGTCAGTCAGTAAATGCAGCCTCATGAGAGGCTGCTTGCCCAGACACATTCCCTGAAGCCTGTTCGTGAAAGCTGCTCCCTGGAGGTATGTCTGCACCCAGGGGTTGCCCCGGAGCAGCTCCGCACCTACTTGTTCCTCTCGCTGTGGGTGGTTGCAGTGTCTTCAACAGCCTCCTGGTTCAGGGCTGCTCTCTAACTGACAGGTGAGGCTTTTGCTTTTGGTCCTCCCTCACACACTGGAGTACTTGGACTTTGGTCTGGGAAAGAGCCTGGCCTGTGGGCAGCAGCTGCTTTCTGGGTACCATTTCCCAGTGAGAAGAAATACTGAGCTCTACCTCTGCCCTTGTTTAGCAGCTTGGAGTACGTGTACTCACTTTGTGCTGCACAGTTGCAGCAGTGGTGGACATTGCCTTAGTCCCCCTCCAATATTTCCAAATCCGGCCTGCTGATGAAGAGAGACAGTTGCCATGTCATGCAGATGGCTTCAGATCATCTGCAGCTGTACAAGAGCAGTGCTGTAATTGTTATATTGGCTTGTCCTCCATTCATGTTTGCAAGAATTTAAGTTAATAAGAGGGTATAAAAACATTTTTTCTCTGAGATACAGCCCTTATGGGGGAAGAACTGTCTTGAGAGTGAATCTATTTTTTAGCAGATGTGGGTCAGGCCCTGGACACCACCAGTTCCAAGCAGGCTTTTCCTCTGAGTGTTCGCTGTCACTTTCTTACAGGAGGATATTTATAGATGCAATTTTCTTGGAAATCTACAGAGGAGGACTGGAAGTTACAGAGAACTTTTTTTAGTCAGCAATTTAGGTTCCTGAGGAAATGCCTTAGTAGGGTTTAGGAAAAATGCCTGGCGAAAAGGGTGTTTGCCAAAGGTGCCAGAAGCAATGTGCATCCCCTGGTGGTTCCCAGCTTACCAAAACCTGGACCTCAGGCACATGCTTCATAGCAGCTGCTGCTGTGTCATGTGGGTGACATACTTTGTGCTGCTGGTCATTATTTCCTTCTGTAAGCCCTCTCTGTCACTCCTCTGAACTATGACCACAGTCCCACCAGTCAGTCTTGCCTCTGGGACCACCAGAGTGCTGTTGAAGCTCTCCTGAGTGAGGTTTCGGGCTGTAAAGATAAGTAGCAACATCAGCAGGAATGAAAGGGATGCTGGTGAGGTCTCACCTCTCAAAAGGAGTTACAGTTTTGGTCTTGGTGAATGTTTTTGCATGCAGACTTGGGTTTTTGTTCTGACAGACCTGACCAGGCAGACCTGCTGTTCCATAGCCTTTTGGCAAGTTGAAGGCTTGGTGAGGAGGGGACAACTGCTGAGTCATCTTGTTAGTTTATAAAGGAGTTGCAAATCTGCTCCTTACTGTTCTTTTCCTGCCCTGGGGAAAAGTACTTGCAGGAATAATGCGGAGCAGGGAGAGGATTTCCTCAGTGACAGAGAGCAGATCAGGGCTGTGTGTGTGGGTGAAGGGCCACCAAGCTGCGTGGGCTGGATGCGACAGGCACAGAGGATGGCCCAGCCTGCTGCCTGGGAGATGTGATGAAGTCTTCCTTTCAAGTGACAAGTAGGTGCCTCTGTTACCCTGTGTTGCAGGCTGCTGGAAGGGGCATTGGTGGGTTCTCCCCCTGCTGTTTTTCCTTTTGTTCTTTAACCAAAATGTAAAGGTCAGTGTCTCCTCTAAGCTGCCTTTTCCCTGTCTGAATTATGACAGGAATCTAACGAAGGCATCTATCCATGGATGAGTTAAATGTTTTTTCCCTCACACTGAAGAGGAAAGCTCACTGTATCTGGGTGTTGTCAGATGTTCCCTCTGTCTAAAGACAGGAGTCTGTCCATCAATCACAGCATTGCTGTTTCCCCAGCTGTGGCTCAAGAGCTGGGAAGAGGAAGATATAAAGCTTCCTGGGAGGTCTGCAAGGCTAACAGAAGACAGGATCTCTCAGGCCTTCAGGAATGCAGCACTGGGTTCAGCCACGGGTGAATTGTGGTTTCCTGTAGGTTTGCCTCATCATTAAAACTATAGAGGATTCCCTGTAGAGAGAGTTGTAGCAGTGTTTGTTGCAGGGTTTATTCATTTTTATTTCCCTCATAGTGGGGGCAAAGACCTCAGGAACTGGAAGAGTAGGAACAGCGTCCTTGTCCTGTGAGAGCTGTATGCGTGCTGTCCAGGCTCTCAGCTTCTGCAGCTGTAACTCATCCCACTTGCTGTCACAGTTAGCTGTGAGTTGTTGAAAGCAGAGCAGTTGGCAGCCTAACTTTTCTTGTAGAAGAAAAAACTGGTTTTGCCCCCTTTGGACCATGCTGCAAAGGACTGTGCGCATCTGGACTGTGCACACCTCTACTATGCACATCTGGATTGTGCAGTGCTGGTAAGAGATGTTACTCGGGTCAGTGCCTATGGTATTCTGCTAATGTGGTCTAGATGGGACCTCTTTCATCATTCAGATACCTGCTCGTGACTGTTTTCTTCAAGGCTCTGAGTTGGACACTGTTGATAGCAGTACCGTGCTCCAGGTGGAAAAAGAACATACAGCATTTAATTTTTAATGCAGGGTCACACGGGTCTATGGAAATACAGTTTTGGGAAAAGCAGCCAAAGAAAGCTCTTAACTTGTTTCTCTATGATGTGTTAGGATAAAATCCAGGTCCAATCCTGTTCAGTTCCAGTCCACAGCTACTGAACGATGGCTGTGAGGTCTGTAGGCAGCTCTGGTCATTCAGCCAAAGGCCTTCCTTTATCATCCACAGCATAAGTCATCTGACTTGTCAAAAGTTGCTGGTGATCTCCACACTGTAGAACGTGTGTTGTGACTCATGGGCTGAGTTCTGCAGGCAGCAGAACAAAGGGTGATCCTACCAGAAATCCCAGAGAGCTGGACTTGGTTGTCTGCCTGTGTAAACTTGTGAGGTCCCAGGGCAAAAACTATTCCAAAAAACCTGGAGGAGAAGGTGCAGTTAACCTGTTCTCCCCAAGGGTTACCATCCTCTGCTTGTCTTGGTCTTAAAACTTCTATGGTGACCAACTATGCTTTTCATCAACAAAAGAATGCCCCTTTTTATACAACAGGGAACACCCATTGGTGTTCCCAAGGACATCCCTGCAAGCTGTTCTGATCCTGAACCTCTCCCTGTATGACAGACTAGCCACATTTCCTTTCTGTAAAAGCACACTTGCTTGGCTCCAATACTCCTCACAGGGCCAGCAGATCCACCCAGACTTGGCAATTGTCTTGCAAGAAATCTGTTGCCGGGTTGATGTGGTCCAGCATGGCTTGGGTCATGTTTCCTTGGCATCTTTAGAGCCTGTCAGGGGGGAAAAAAACCCCAAACCCTAAAAAATCCCCAGAGCTATGTCAAACCAGAACAAGGGAGAACTGCTTTCGCTCTGGGAATGTAAGATAAGAAGCAAAGTTTGCTCCCAAGAACTTGCTGGGGGAATTGAATATAAACCTGACTGAGATGCCTGGACCCAGATCCAATTTTCCTAACTGCAGAGGGTCAGTCAAAATTGCAGTCTTTAAAATAGCTTCCTGAAGCTAATTTTCATTCAGTCTGTGTATCTCAGGATAATGTGAAGGTGTTCCTCCTACCTCAGTTGTTGGTGGGGGATGTGGAGCATGGCAGCATGAGTGCTGGACCAGGGAAGTGTGCTCTGTTACTGCCCCTCAGGGAATTGTGCAAGAGCCGCACCCGCCTCTGGTTTGTGTGAACTAATTAGCTGAGTAATGCGATCTCCTTTTGAATGTCCTTCCTGTTCTAGATCAAGAACGAGACATGCATTGGTTAAATGAGTTACCCAAGGTCACACAGTAAGTGACTCATTGGCAGTGGCAGAAATTAACACCTGGTATATTTAAATTCCTACTTCCTAGACCCCATTGCTACTGATTTCTAGTGCTCTTCTCTTTCCTCTCCCAGCCTTCATGCCTCCTGCTCACTGAAGGATTTGTTACATGTGTGATTTCCAAGGTGACAATAGCTGACCACTGCCAAGAAAACGAGATGCCTGTTCTTTGCTGCAGATATCTAGTGATATACAAAGAAGCTAAAGTTCTTTTTATTTCTTATATTTTTGGAACATTTTACCATGTTATGCCCAAGCTGATGCAGTGCCAGGTCTCCTCTGTGCTCATGCCTCCAGAATTGAACATGCTGAAGGTGCTCTGATGTTATTTTCTGTTTTTCTAGAAACATCTTTGCTGCAGTTTCCCTGAAATGGGAACACTCTGTCCATACCCAGTCTTAGTACAATAGCATAATCACTTGCAAAAAAAATCAGTGGGTGGGTTTTATAAATCCCAGTTCAGTGTTCAGCAAGGTATAACATCTGTTGTGATCAATATTTTACAGCAAGCCTCTTTGATTAAAAAGTTACATTAAAGCCTTTTGCTTTGTACTGAATAGCTAAGTAATTCACAGGAGTGGCTATAATCTCTTTAAACTTCTTGCATTTCGAATTAAGAAGAAAATTCAGGGTAATTCTGTAGAGAGGTAGCATAGCCAGCTGGATCGTGCTCCTTAAGAGCTGCTGTACTGGCAATGAAGTACTTTCCGTTTTTTAATGGCTCCGGAGGGGTGCTGGAGTCAAATCCGGCAAAAAAAAATTGGTCTCCTTTATCATCTATTTTTGATGATAATCTTTCCATAGTCTGGTGGGTAAATGCCAGCAGTCAGGGCTGAAGAGTTTTTGGTTTGATGAGTCCACAGAAAGGGACTGTCCGGTGCGCGGCCAGCGTGAGGTGCCACAGAGAGTGTGGCAGGAGATGAAGGTATTGCTATGAGCAGCACCTGCCGCCTCCGGGCTGCGGCTCGGCACTGGCCACGGTCCGGCACAGCCCCGCTACAGCAGGCACAGCCCCGGTACAGCCCGGCACACCGGGCGCAGCGGGCTCTGCCCGGACTGGGGACGCGCTGACGCNCCGGGGGCCGGGCCGGCTCCTCCGCCGCGGCACTCTGCCGCAGCCAGGACGGGCGGCGGGTGGCGGAACTCGGAGGCCATGGTCGGCAGTCCCCGCTGCTTCCCGGCGCTGGCGCTGCTGCTGCTGCTGCTGCCACCACCGCCGGCCCTGCCCCGCCGCGCCTCTGGCTGTGCCGCCCGCGGGCTGTGCTGCCCCGGCCGCGACCCCGCCTGCCAGAGCGCTGGCCGGCGGCCCGACGGCTCCACCGGGCCCTGCTACTGCGACCAGGCGTGCGCTCGCACCCTCGACTGCTGCCACGACTACGCCCAGGCCTGCCCAGGTGAGGGACTGGGGCCGCACCGGCCCCACCGACCCCGCTGCCCTCGAGCGGACCGGCCCCCTGCTCGCCTCGGGCTCTGGCCGCGTGTCCAGGCACCGCCGGGCTCAGTGCGGCCTGTGGGGAAGGCGAAGGAGCCTGGAGGACAACTACTGAGATCTGCCCGAGACAACTATGGGACATGTCTGAAATAAGGAAGGTTGTACTGAGCTATGTCAAAAAGTGTTATTTCTGGAGCAGGCATTTCACTGGCATCGTTCCTGTAATCTTCCACATCCCCATTTGTTGCTCTTCTTCCAGTTATCCCCTGTGTCGTATCTCAGTGGAGTGCCTGGAGTGGCTGCGCAGAGCCTTGCAAGACAACCTATCGTGTCCGGACGAGGCACATCATCCAGGAGCCCAGGAACGGGGGAGAAGCATGTCCTGGTCTGGAGGAGAGGGCTGGCTGTGTAGAGTACTGGACTTGGCAAGGAACGGAGTGCCAACAGTCCCTGAGTGAGTCCACTGAAAAGTGGGTAGTTGTGGGGAGGACTCTAGTTTGGGTCAGCAGAGCTGATTTTTACTCCGTTTGAAGAATTGTTTTTAGACACTGGTATGTTTGGCATGGGCCTGCCTGGGCTAATTGAGAACTGAGCTCTTCACACAGGGGCTTAGACACACTGGAAGTGGTGCCTGCCATTTGCTGTCATCCACTGTGTCTCAAAAGTGAGATGTTACAGGTCTGCTGTGCTCTCACTTATACAAGTGTAAATCTCTGGAAATTTTGGTAAGATTGGCAGATTTATGTCTGTTTAAAACTTTGGTAAGTGGGCGTCGAACACTTTTTCTTTCATTTATGTATGTGTATTTTTTTTATTTTATGAATTATCTGGAAAAAGTCACAAAGGAGCAATACCTCTCAAGGCTGAGATATGCCTTTTCTGCACTGGAGCAGAGTGCAGACAAGGGATGCCACCAGATAGCTTCTGGAGAAAAAGCCTGGATTTAGTTTGTTCAAATCAGGTTTTCATGGAATGCCTTTACTGATTCCTTTAGAAGAGTTGCTTGTCATTTTGGTTAGTATTTTGGGGTCGAAATCTGTCCAGTCTGGATTACAGCTGCAAGTGACTTCTTCAAACCTCTTGAGAGCTGGCATTAAGCAAATAATTGCCTCCCCCTGTCTTTGGGTGTTCCTAGAAGTAGGCTTACTCTCCTCAGGCAAAAATCTGGCAGCTATACAGATTCTCTTCTCAGTGGAATGGTTGACAGTGATGGATAATGTGAAAATACAAACTTAGAATTGTTTTTGTTGCCTGCTAAAGATAAAACCCTGTGACACTAAAAGCCCATCCTTTCTGTTTTGCAGACATAAAGAGCCTTAGAGCAGCATTGCCACTGATGCTCTGTACTCTTTCTCTTTGATATACACAGTCCCAGCATTAATAACTACGGCAGGGTTTGGAAAAGCGAGGAAGAAAAGAGCTTCAGGTGATGGCAATGAAAGGGCAGGGTAAGTTGGGGGCTCAGCTCAGGGACTCAGTCATACTTCACCCACAGAGTCTCTCTGGTTGCAGGAGGGAGATCATCACAAGGAAAACCTTTACAGACCAAATCTTAGCTCCTGTCACAACCTGCTCTATGAAACCCATTTTAAGTAACTAAGAGGAGATGATAGAGAAGTGTGGCTCAGCAAGTGAATACCAGACTTGGAATTAGATTAGTCAAATTCTTGACCAGTCTGTGTCCCTGTTGGTAAAATCAGATGCCAGTCATACCTGATATTTTTTATATGTTAGCTGAAAGCATCAACACGATAGTTTTATTCCCTATTTAACCTTGTCAAAATGCAGGTACGCCACATGTTCTGCTTTTAATGACCTTGGATGGGGGGATTTTTTGGTTTGGTTTGATTTTTCTTAATTAGTGATCTGTGGTCTTGCAGGTGAGTGTGGCTCTGGCAGCCCCGTGCAGGGCCTCCTCTGGTTTTTGAGCTGACCTGCCATTGTTCGGTTGGCAGGTACTGTGTGGAGTTCCAACTTGTGGCCATCACGCCGGGCTGCCTGCACAGCCACCACTCGTACACTCGCTGGATGCACTACCTCAGGGAGGGCCACACCGTCTGCGTGGAGTGTCAGCACCCGGCTCTGCACTCCCCGAGTCAGCACTGCTACGGCGATGGCACCGGCAGCCAAAAGTAAGAGTTTTAGCTCTTGTTTTCATGTTGAATTTTTCATTCTTCTCCTTTGATCCGCTTGTTTCAGGGTCACAGTGAGACAGCGTGCAGCTCTCTGGAGCACTCTATGTATATTAACTGCTCCTTATTGCCTACCATGAGTTTCTTGCAGAATTGAAATGACGTGGTGAAGCTCATGTAATAAACCAGGGGCAGAGCCAGGACTGCATGTAGGAATACGTGCACTTAGTCTGCTAAATCTCACTCACTTCAGGGTGGCACAGTTGTGGAGTGTAGACACTCCAGCCTTACTTCTAAGGTTAACAGTCCTGTCAGATGTCAAATAAAGCCAATTCTATTTCTGATTTTTTAGCACTGAGGATTTTGTTTCTACAGGTGACCCTCTATGAGTACTTCTGGTGAGTGGTAGCTGGCTTAGGAACTTGGGGTATGTGCTGGCACCTGAGGTCAGATGGAGGTACTGTTAAGTCTCTGCATATTCAGCATCCTTTCCCTGACGAAGTTTTGGGGTGATAGATGGGGACCACCCAGGTTGTACAAATTAGGTAAGCTCTGGCAAGGATGAAGGATGGCTTGAAGCTGGGAAACACATCTGGGACAGAGCCAGCAACAGAGAAGTCCTGGCTCCCAAACTCTGTGGTGGTCACTGGAGGCACAGTTCTGCACTGCCTGATCCTGGTACCTCCTAATCTCATTGTTGGCTTACTAAAGGCTCCTCTGAAACTGACTAGCAGCCCCTCCTGAGAAAATCATTGCTCATCAGTGCCGGGCAGGAGTATGTTTCAAACTTATGTAAAGGTTGAAATAAGCATGTTTGTTTAAACTAGAAATTCTGAAGTGGGATTGTCAGGCCTCAGGCACACAATGTTGCACTACCAAGACTGCCAGTAATGGCCTTTGTGGGCAGGATTTTTCTCAGTCTTTCAGGAAGAGGAAGTCACATTAGATATTTTTTCCTTTCCTCCTCAGCTTGTGATGTACGCTTTTAGATAAGGAAGGAAAAAATCTTAACTGCTGTGGCCAGGAGTAGCTCTTACCTGCATTCAACATGTAAATTATTACAAAAGCTTACAGCAATGTTACTTTAATAAAACTCTGGAGCCAGCCAGGAGCATCAGATGAAGTGAAATAAAAGATATATTCAGGAATTCATTTCCTCATTGGGCTGCAAAAAGAGGGGACATTGTCATTCACCTGATCTGCTGAACAGCACTGTATGTGGAATGGAAGCCCCCAAAAAAAGAGCACTGTGTCCTGTGGGAATGATCCTCAGATGTCGGCAGGCTGAAGACTGGAAAGAGGCAGCACTAATGGAGTTGGGGTGAGTGGTTCACTGAAATCAGGACTCATCCCACATCTCAGCAGATATCTTAAGTCCATCCCAATTGAGCAGAGCCTAGAAATTGTTCCCAGAGTCCAGAGTAAGATGAGCTGGTGGGTCCATGTCATTACAGACCTGTGAGAGCCAGCAGGGAAGCCAACTACTTGTGAGCTCACATATTTAAGGAGTAAAGGTAAGGCTGCTGCATGGAGTTTTGAAGGGTGTGGGATTGCTCTGTGCACAGCCAGCTTTATCTTAATTCTCCCTGTGCAGATTCTGGTATTTTGAAATGACCCCAAGCCAAGAGGAAAATACAGTGAGCCTTTTCCAACCATGTGTGATGCATGAATCCCAGCTCTCAAGCATGACACCTCATTAAGCCAAGGGCAGGCATATCTGAAGCAGAGCATTAATTCCAGTTTCTGCAGAACTATAAACTAAGCAGAAATTAGGGGTCTTTGGGCTATCTGTGAGCAGCTCTCTGCATAAGACAAGAATTGATCCAGTTGTGGTAGCTGTGCTTCTCCAAAGGTCAGGGCTGGGAGATACTGATGTGAGAATTCCCTTAAACCACTGAACAGTAAAATCTGGGAAGGGGCACAGTGCTACAGAAAAACGTCTGTTCCTGTCACTGTTAGGTTTTACTTCACACTGGTACAACCTGTGGGCCTCACTGTGGCTGTTGCTGCTTTACAGTGGTAGAGAGGCAGAATCGGGCCCATGGAGTGAAAATGGATGTTATCAGACTAAATGGGATTTACTGGGTGATTTAAGCCCAATTGTATCTTGTGGTGACTGCCCTGCAGTGGAGGTGCAGCTCATTTTCTCTCACCTTCTCCCTGTAATGACTGTGTTTCAGGAATCAGCTGTTGCACTGGCAGGCGGTGGGGAACCATCGGTGCAAGGGAACCTGGAGGAGAGTTCGCCAGCTGGACACTTGTTCCTGCCCTTCTGTGCACAGCTTCTTGTTCATCTGACTTCTCTGGGCAGTCCCAGCAAGCCCCAGTGTGCGGCAGCAGCAGGAGCCAAAGCCAAAGTGATGACTTCTCTGTGTTGGAGGATTTGCTTTCACTGCTCTTCCAGAGGTTGCTGGCTGTACAGGGGCACCTGGAATCCTCTCTGTCTGTGTGTGCTGCTTGATTTCCAAGGAAATCAGTCTGGCTGGGAAGTGCCGATCTCTTTTTTTCCTGAGAGAATCTTGTGTGACCTTGATGACTTCTTGCAAATTCCTCCTTTCTTGAAAGGAATGAGAAATTACCAAATAACTGATCAGACAAAAAAGGCCATAAGAACCCAGATTTAATTATTCTTTTTCTGAAGTCTTAATGAAGAATCAACAATGCAGAGTAAATTAACTCAAGTGCCTTCTTTTTGTGGCAACAGCACTTTGTGGATACTTCCTGCTCGTGCATGTGTATCTGTTCCTTCTATTTTCACCCTCCTGAGTCTCATCATTTCATTTGACCGTCAGTCTTACAGAGGGTTGATCTTGTGCTGCTGAGGTAATGACAGAACTTAGAAATGTGCTTGTGAAATCTGAGAATAGGAGGTACCAGGGACAAACTGGCCCTTGGACTTCAGGTTCAAGGAACATCCTGAGTTGGCCCAAAATGCAATGCAGTCCTGGGGCTCTAAGTTGGAAATCAGATCAGCTGTGCCAGGAAGGCTGACTATAGCCTTGTGGTTTTGACTGGAAAATACTTGAAATATTTTCCTTATATTCTGCTGATTAATATTCATACTTTTCTATAAATGAAAATAAAGGAGACTGGAGACATTTTCCCAATGTCTGTCTGTTTGATTAATCTGTGTGGTGCCATCGCTTTAGCTTCTTAACCTGTCTAATTTGTTCCAGACAGGAGCTTGCTGCAGGGTGAGATTGAGGTTGTTCCATTTGTCACACCCAGATGAGTGGCCGGGGCTGGCTCCAGCAGAGAGTTTTAATGCTCAGCTCCAACTCTAGTCTGGAATTGGATCACAAATCCCTCTAATGACCATGCTGAAGGTCTTGCATAGAGACATCAAGGGGCACTGTGGATTCATGCTGCAGATGCTGAGGTGTGTGGTGGGCCATGAGAGCTCTGGAAGTGCCTGATGCCTTTGGCCAGTGCAGTAGGGATTTGAGAGCAAAACTCTGCTTCTCGTTGTGTGTTACAAGCTGTCTGTGAATTAAAGACTCACAGGGGTTGATATCATCCCAGAGTAGGAAGATTTTAAGGAAAAGAACAAAAGGTCTTATACTTCACTGTGTAACATAACCTGTCACTAACTTGTGGCCTGCTCAGGAACACTTGCTGGTGTGTGAGTGGAGGGGTGCGATCCCCAGAGATGGGTTGGGAATGAATCACTGGAGCATGTCATTTTGGTTTTTGCAGTGAGGATCTCTGTCAAGCTGAAAGCCAGTTTCATTTCTTGGTGGTCTTTAATCAGAGTAGCATTTTGTCACTGGAAGGTTTTCTTTGTCCTGCAGAAGCCCCTTTTTGAGCCACCAGATCCTAAAGAGGCAGGTGCTCATTTCAGGAGCAGAATGGAGCCAGCTACTGGAAAAGTTTTTCATTTTCAAAGTCTACCCAAACTGTTGATCATGGAAAACCCTGCTTTTACCACATTCTTTCAGAACTGAGTACTGAAGCTATAAAGGATGCAGGGTTTTTTTGTAGTAGTCTTTAAAAAACTAAAGTCTTCCACAAGGATTTTCTTTGCTCCTGCCTCATCCCTGAAAGCTGATAACATAAGGTCTTACCAAGAGCTACTGGTGGTGGCATGGTAGGACTGCCAGGCCTTTCCTTCTGTCACTGTAACCTGGAGATGCAGGAGTATGAAAGATTTAGCCCCTGAGGGACCCTCATAGCAGCTGTGTTTCTGTGCAGGCTGTCACTTGATGACACAAGACATTGCAAATGTCTCTGCATCAGCACATTCTAAAAAGGGCTGTGCAGTGTGCTGGCTTCACCTCCACACCTTGTGCGACTGTACAAACAAATCCTGTTGGTAAATTCCTAGAGGGAAGTATGTGTGAAAGAGAGCAAGAGTGAGCCTTTTGAGTACAAGATGGTAATGAAGTTGTCAGATCACTTTTCCCTACAAATCAAAATTAGCTCATGGATTTGACACATACTGGGTCCTGCCTGTTTCCCTTTAGGAGTTTTATTGCCATTCATCATTATGATCTCCATAATTTCTACTACTTGAGTTTTGGAAAAAGTGAAACTATTGGAAATCCAACGCAAAATACTCCTGAAAAATGGCTTTGTACCGTAAACAAGCAAGGCAGCCTCGCATGGAGGAGAGGCTGTTCTCTGAAGATGACAGCTGTTCCCATGACAACGCTGAAAACCTTTCACCAGTGGTTATCAACAGGAGAACATCTCCCACAGCAAATATGCAAAGCCAGGAGCTGGGTCCTCATCTTTCGTAAATCATCCTCTTGGGCTCCGATAATGCGGCACTGCCAGTTGTGCACAGGCTGCTCCACCTTCCATGCACCCCCCTGGCTCCACGTGAAAGGAAGAGCAAATAAAGGCAAAGCACCAGTGAGTCGGCTTTATGTAAAAGCAAAAATAAGCTCAACAGATATTCCTACACTTCCCCCTGCTCTCCAGCTGAGGATCTCAATGATGAAAAGTCAAGCAAAAAATACAGGTCCTTTTACGACCTGCTGAAGAACCCATGTGATTTTCTTTTGTAGAGAAATCTTTCATTGACATGGGATGGAGAGAGAGAGAGAGGCCCTGGGGGAGCTGTGCTTTTCCTCACCCTAACCCTGTAATGTCCAGACTGGGACTAAGCAGTTTTCTTCTGCATTTGAAACAGAAGGTGTTAAAAGACCATTTTTTACATGGTATCTTCATAGGCCTATTAGCTCCCTGAGTGTCCTGGTATGTGGGATTGCAGTCATCTGAATATATGAGAATCTGCTTCCTTCCATAAGGAAAGAGCCCTTGCACATTTAGAAACAAGAGATAAAATATGCCCAGAAATGGAGCCAAAGGTAAAGAAAAAGAACAACAAAAAAATGTAATTTTCTTAAATAGCTGTGCTGCTCTAAGGACAAACCGTTCCTTTTGTGAGTTGAGCATGTTCTGCTGGAATGGTAGGAGTTAGCAGTACTTCTCCATAACTGAGACTATACTGTTATCGCTAGCTTTTGAAACATTTTTTTTTTCCTTTATTCTTAATTTTGAGTATTTTGATTCTTTAAATATTAAGATCACTGACTTTTTTTCTGCCTTTGTTTTTTTGTGAGGAAGTTTATAAGTTCTTTTCAGTTATAACATTAGTTCCTTGGTGATAGTTCTGATACTGCAAGAGGAGTATAGGTGAGAAAGGATCTTTCCCTCACCTGCTGCCCATGCTGGGGGGGATGAACCTGGGAGGGTTTCTGGGCTGCCAGAAGGGCACGTTGAGCGTCTTGTCCACCAACCCTTCCAAGTCCTTCTCCTCAGGGCTGCTCTCAATCCATTGTGCAAATGTATTTGTAAATATGTTAGTTTTATGGTAGAGCATTTCAGTAAAAATGACTTAGTGACTGTACTGAAGTGTAGTTTACTGGGAAATGTGGAAGCCATGCAACTAAGCAAATGCATTTTCTAGGATGGTGGTCATCTGGTTTATTATAGATCCTGTGTGCCTGCGATTGATTTATTCAGTCCTGTGCACCTTTACTAAGAAGTAGGTAGATGTAGCATAAATATGCAGCTTTATTTCCAGCTCATGGGTGTGCAAAAGCATTTTTGTCTGTCTTCAGTCTGGAAAGTAACCTCACTTTCATGGAATAGTACATGGCAGGTTGAGGTGTCTTTAAAATCAGTCAAATCCTTTAATCCTCTCCACAAGTGCACAGCATTGGGCTGAACTGCAAGACAATCCACGGCAAGGGCTCCCTCCTTCATCTGCATCTTGGGTTATCCTCTCACTTGCTATATGCAGGTCTTGATTAAAAACCCTACCACTTCAGTAGGGCCTTGCAGAGGAGCTTGAGATTATCAGGAGAAGCAGCCCTGTACTTGAAATCGGGGGAAAATCTTATGTAGAATCAGTGTGACAAGCAGATGTTCAAAGTTCTTACTAGTTGCAGTTTGGAGAAGAATTTCTTCTTTAATATTAATCTGTGTTGTGCTTCGTGTTCCACCTTACACCCAACCCCACCATTCTCAGGAGAATCTCAATTGCTTGGACCAAAGGCTTTCCACAAAACAGGATGGGAGTGGACTTTTCAGAGGCTCTGAGGCAAGTTGGGTGAAGCTGAAGCTTTGAATGCTGTCCATGCTTTGAGCAGCCAAAGTTGTGCAGGCAGGAAGCCAGTGGAAGGCAGTGATCTCCAGGGGGCCCAGATGGCTACAGGGTGGTGCCAGTAGTGTCCACCCTGGACTCACAGGTGTCTGGGAGGGTGTAAAACGGCCAGATCAACAAAAGGCTCCCAGGATAAAGAGAAACTTCAACTATGGAAGGTTTTTGTCAGCATGACTCTATCACCTGTTGATCAAAGGTGAGAGGGAAGGGGCATCAGAGATTATTTAAGATCCCAGACTACAATCAGACCTGCTTGCTCTCAGATCTCTGCCTTGGAGCACATACAGAGAGAAATCAAAACCAGTTCTCCAATCAGCTCATGTTTAGTCTGCTCTTTGGCTTCTGTCGTAGCAGGGAGATCGTAAAGCTGAATGCAGAAATTTGTTTTACCCAAGATCCTAGCCCTGTAGATCACTGTGTTATAATTGACTGTTAATTTGTGTGCCTAGTTTGCTCGTTTTCTTAATCTTTGCATCTATTAATTATTGCAGAACAGTTCTTGCTGATAACTCCCCGACAGTTTGCACTGCTGTTCTGAAATTATGAAATGATATAGTTGGCAGAATGGGTGCAGACATGTGCAGTTAATTGGCTTTTTGCAGAAGGAAATTGCATAGTATAATAATATGCCCAGGGTGCCATGGGAGGTGCAAGTTCTGACAGTTTTAGTAAACAGGATTGGAGAATATGAGCTCTGGATTGTATATTGTCTTGGAATTTATCCCAAAGTTGGGGAGGGTTTCAAACCCCTGTCCCTGAGCTCTGGAGTCACAAACTCGTTGCTGGGGAGGGCTCCTGTTGTTTTTCCTCAGCTCACTCATGTAGGTAACAGGTTTAACTGGAGAGAACTGAGGTCACTGCTGTGGTTGGGGGCTGTGCCTGGAGTCGCGGGAATCGCGTGATGGGAAAACAAGTGGTGGGTTGTGGGGGCTGCTGAGAGGAGAGCTGGGAAACCCAGAGCTTTGCTAGGGGGGACAGAGCACTTCTTTTCTCACCTCTTTCTTTAAGAAGTAGGATTGAAGTCATGGAGGAGATTTTTCTAACTGGGGAAGGTTGGTGAGAATGAATGTTTTTTGTTTCCTGCTAAATGCAAGTCTCAAAACAAAAGTTTTTTTGTGTTGTTTGGTTTTTTTCCTCCTGAACATGAATGCACAATCTTGGCTTGACTTGGAAAATGTTACACAAACTGGGCAGTTTTGGTGTCTGCAAAGACTTTCTTAGATAAAAATGTGAACAACTTGAAGGAAATTCGAAGGATAAGCAGAGGTTGAAAGTTTATTTCTAGTAAGAAGAGAACAGTTTATTTCTTTTGAAGAGAACAGCTCATCCTGCAAAAGGTTTGAGTAGCAAATGTTTATTATTGCTACCTGGCCTTATCTGAAAATATCAATAATTTGATATCGGGCTCAGCACTTTGATGTCTCACGAGCAGTGCCAGCTGCATGGGGTGGCAAGGCTGGGACCCTGCTGCCATGTTCAGCTCCTGGCCTCTTAAAAACCCTCAGGACTGCAGCTATTCTCTGTTTCATCTTCTCAGCTGTCAAAGGGGGAGTGTAAACGTCACCATTTCTGTGAAGGGCTCAGGGTCCCTCAGCAAGATGCTCTGGATGCTCATCCTGTCGTGTGGGTACATACAGCAAGCAGTTCCTCTAGCCTCTCCACTGATCTCATTAAAGCTCTGGTTTTAGCAGTTGGGAATTTGTAATTTTTTTGTTGTTGTTGCTGCTACTGCTGGTTTTCTGCATCACTGCTCATTCTTATAATTAAAGTGACAGCTCTTGAACTAGTGTGTCAAAACAGCATGATTTAGTCAGAAAAGTACCGGGAAGATCATCTCTAATCAGACAACAGTGATTCATGTTTAACTAGGTAAAGGTAAACCCTAGATCCTGCTGGCTCCTGGGGAAGCTTCCCCAAGGACAGGGTGTTGGTAGGAGCTTGCACGACTGGGCCCCACTGCTTGGGGGTTATGATGGAAACTGTTCAGCACATGGTTTCTGTCTGTGTCAGGGCTGCAGCTGGACCACTCTGAACCTTAGCAAAGCTTTTCAGACTGATTTTCTAGAAGCTGTAAGGAAAAAAAAAAGAAACATAAAGGAAATTATTTGGGTTTGAAAATCATTTACTATTTCCAGCTTGGCTGGGAATTCATGGTTTCCAAGAGTCCCAGCTCTTTGTTCCCTGGCATCACAAACCAGGTGTGCCAATCCTGAAGGAATATCAGTGGAGAAATCCTAGTGTGGGTGATGTTTGCAGCTACAGGAATGTGCATCTCCCCTGTGGTGTGTGGGGCAAGGGGCACAGGGCTGGGCAAGCATCCTGAGAGCTTCTGACTCACTGCTTGCTCCTACTCCCAAGCTTAATCTTGGTCAAGTTCTCAGCCTGCCTCCTGCTTTTTCTGCTGTATGCTCTGCTGGCATCAGTCCATGGTGCTGTAGATACCACGGCATAGGTATGTGTATCTATGTGTCATTACTGTTTGCGTAAGATGCCCTGTGGCTCCACCAAGGGACATCATGACAGCCTGCACATGGGGAGGCCTGTAAATCTATCCTGCTTACAATGGCTGCTCTCCAGCATCCTGGTCTGTAGGGTACAAGAATCCTGGATTAATGGCAATATTTTTATATTGCCTTAAATAAACTTCCATTGTTGACCAGAGCACTTTACTTCATTACACAGGAATGTTAAATGCAGCATTTATCTGCAGAGCTACACAATCTTACAATAACAACATTTGATGCTGCGTAAGATTAAAGGGCTCCAGTTTCAATAGCAGAAAGGATTTCCAGCTGGAAGGAACCAGCCCTTCAGTGCTCAGGTACCACATCGCAGGAACCTGAGCTTCCAGTTCATTTTTCCAGGAAAGTTTCTAACGCTGAAGTCATTGACCTTCGTGAGAAGATCACTGGAGTGACAGACTGGCGCAGGTCCAGCGGGCACCTCCTGTGCTCCTCCTACTTCTGAGACAATATCCTCTCTACACTATGAGTAATATCTTTGATTTCAGTGCTTGTGACCTGAGCTAAGAAAGAGGAGTGAGTGGGGATGTGCAGCTGTTCTTTACACACATGCTGCCCTATGAAGGTCACTGAACTGGGAGTTTAGTGCTCAGGTGCAACAGCTGGGACAGTGCAGTGGCTCCAGGAGTGGCTTTGGGCAGTCTAAGTGCTGCTCGGATCTCTGCCAGGATGGAGGTGAATATACATGACACACTTGTGAATTGCTCAAAGAAATTAGTGGGTGGGAGAGGAAAGAGAAGGGGGTAGTGAGGATGTCTTTTTCTCCTGTGCTCCCATACAGTGGAAAGCTGGTGACTGGGAGCTATCGAAATGCTTATAATTGTCTCATTAGAGACAGAAAATGTAATTAAAAGGAACAGCAATCTCTCTCCAAATTCAAAACATTGCAGTCTATCTTCAAAAGCAATTTTGACTATTAGCACAGGTGGTAAAGTCCCAGCAATTGAACCCAATCTAATTGCTGTGTCAAACCACTAAGGAGGAAAAACGAGTTCCCTTCCGGATGCTACCGAACACATCTGCCATGTGTGGAGGGCACGGGAGCATGGGGTGGGGGGCACAGGCAGCCCGAGCGTGGGAGTCCCTGAGGGTTGGCAGCCCCACAGAAGAGCAGAGGCCACTGACTGTGCCAGGGGTGCTCCCCTGGCCCTGCAGGGCTGGTGGGACAGAGCCCCCAGAGCAGCACCCGGCGGTGCCGTCTGCAGATGGCATCGGGAGCACCGGCTGAGCTGTGGCCGAGCAGTTCAGCCAAGTGCTCTCTGTGACAACAAGCAATTGCTCACATATTCTTCATGTTTTGCTTAGATGTTGAAGTTTTAATTCCATGTCCAGGGAAAAAGACTGTCCCTTAAATTTGTCAGCAAAGTTGAGATATGTATGAGTGAGACAGCTGGGTGGAAGCTCCCACTCTCACACCATCAGTGCGACTGTTCCCTCTCTCCCTCCCTCCAAGCCACAGGGGTGGCTTGGACAGCTGGGCCCCTTCTGTGCAGAACAAGGGAGGTTCATCCAGGGTTGCAGTGAGCGGCCAGGGTAGGTACAGTTAGTTCAGAGCTTTTGGTGCTCTTCAAGACTTTCAGCAAAGCCTTCAATTCTTCAGAGCCTTATGGAAATTACAAGAAATATAGTTTTGCATTTCTCAGACATTGTGAGATTGACCAACATATTCGGCCTGTGAAGTTGACTTCAACCCCTGGTGTATTTTCTTTGAAAGAAAATCTACAAAACTCTCTTCCTTGCTCTCTCATTCAGTTGCATGTGTTGCATTTCTTTTGGGACCAAAACCAAAAGCACTGAAGCACAGGGAAAAAAAGTCTTCCTGGTTCTTCCTCAGCCCATGAGAAATGGAGCTGTTAGAATTACTGGGGGTGGAAGCAGTCTCTCTCTCTTGGTCCCCCCTGGCTTAGTGCTGGCTGTGTCTGCTGGGAGAGACTGGCTGATCCAACCAGTCCTTTTCTATCTCATCACGGAGCTCTGGTGCTCACGCTCTGGCAGCCAGAGGCCACTACTGACGTGTCCTACCGCTCCTCTGCAAGGCTGGGTCAGGCAGGTCAAGAAACCCTGCCCAGAAAACCATGAGTAAAGTATTAGAACTGGTGAAAGGCACCATCTTATGGTACCTGGCCAAGAGTTCACCTGTGTCTCCATGGTCTCTGAGACCTCATGTCTCAACTCTGCAGCCTAGAGAGTGCTGAAGGAGATGGAAAGGAAGGAATTAACAAGGAAAGTAAAACAGCTAATTCTTTGTTTCATTTCCTGAGAAATAAGAGATTTTTGCAGCTAATGAATTATTTCTGAAAACATTAGTAATAGCTGCAGGCAGCATTAGCTTCAAGTTTCCCAATGAGCAAGAATCTCTTATGTACCGTTTTAAAATTCTGATGTATTTTCATTTGCTGTAGCTCAACTCTAACATGACTGGGGGTCTGGAAAGAGGCCAGAAGAAGTAGCCATGTTTCCAACAGACTACTGTCTCCTCAGATGAAGCAGTGGAAAGCAGTTCCTGGATCCTATTGAAGCCTGGGGCTACCAATTATCTCAGCAGAGAGGCTCCGCAGCCCTTAGTTAGCGCTGGGGCTGGGCGACTTCAACTAAGCAGAAAAATTGGTTGTGTCAGAGGTTAAATAGCTCTGCTGCTGCTTAAAAACAGGTTTGCTCTGGACTTCAGAGGCACTGGGGTTTCTGCCTCCTTTTCAAGGAAACCCTATGGCAAATCTGGAGGCAAAGCCCAGCCAGGAATGTGGACTGGAATGTAGTGATCCACCAGCACATGATCCCCTCCCTGTCCCAGGGGGTCAGGTGGTGGTTTGAAGTCCCACCTCCCACCCAGAGCTGAGGCTGGGGCACAGGGAAGAGGGAAGGTGCTGCTCTGGCAGAGTCTCCAGGGCTGGGTTGGCTTGCCATGGCACTGCTCAGTGACTGAGGGATGTGTCATCTGAGAGAAAAGGAGGAACAGATGGTAGAGGGAGTTACAGTGGGAGGAAAACCCAATTAGAAGTCCCAGCATGGTTTGTGTTGGGGATATGGATCTTATACCTTAAGTAACAGCCAGGAAAAGAGAGATACCAGGCTTGGTCACCCATGGTGGAGAAAATTCTTGTTTCAGGCAGAGAATGATATGAAAAAAAACTTTGGTAAAGCTTCTGGGAGATTCTTCTCTGAAGGGAGAGTGAATGGGGGAGATATACAATAGCAGAGATGGACTCAATATGTCCAGTGTGTGGGCTCAGTATTCCAACAGAGGTTTTTTAGCTTCCCCCTCCTGGAACAATGTTTAATAGTTGAAACAGCAGCCTGAGAGCTGGAAGTCTGTAATCCCACCCCTGGGAATATCCCCAGCCCCTCCTGGCATAAGCACCTTGGCATCAGTCTTGGAGGGGATCACTCACACCCTGTTTTGGCCATTCAGAAGTTAATTTTCAGAAGCAGAGAGCATTCCGTGAGCTGGACTCGGGCAGTGGCACCTCTCAGCCTCAGCTGCTGTAAAATCCCTCATCTCTGAGACAGAGTCTGCAACTTTTTGCCATGCGCAGGGATGGGGCTGCCTGGGAATCACTCCTCCCTGGGACAGGGCCAAGCACTGGCCCTTGGAGTCCAGGGACTGTGAAAAGACCAAAGACAGCACATTTCATGCTCTCAGCAAGCACTTAGGAGATGCTGGACTCAAATTCAGCTGGGACAGTGGCTCTCGGAGGGGAACTGTTCTGAACAGGGTTCATGGGCAGCTCTTTGTGTCCAGACGGGGAGAAAACAACGCCCCACTCCTGCTCATCTGCGCAGCTGGGTGTCATTTCGCTTGCAAATACAAGCCCCGAAGTGCAGAAAGGCCCGATCTGTGCTTTGCGGTGCTGTTGCCGCGCTGCCCGCGCTGTGCTCACGCGTGGTGCCGCAGCCCTGCCCTGCCCAGCCCTGGCACAGCGGGAGGAGGTTTCACCTTCCCCGGCTGCTGTCAGAGGCGTCTCCCCTCCCGCAGCTCTGCCGCAGGTGCGGGTGATGCTTCGCAGGTGAACGGCCCCGGGGTGCTGAGACGAACTGTTCGGGAGAGGGCGAGGAGCAGGGTACGTGTTCTGGGAGCAGGATGAGGAAGAGGGACTGAGTAAGAAAGGGTGAGAGATTCCTGGTTTTATTTCCTAACAAAAGGGCTATGGAATGAAATTTAAAAAAATAATTCCTGAACAACATGAGATATGGGAAAATTAATGTATTTTTGCTCATTCTTTCTCACTCAGCATTTTTTTCCATTAAATTATATTTCTACCTGGTGCTACACTCTTAATTACCTTGCTGAATACATCATATAGGTCTCAGATCACTGACTAATGTTGATAAATCATTCTTATGAAACAGATTTGTGTTTTCTGATGGATGCTCAGGAACAAAGGGTCAGAGCTAAATATAGGACCAGAGCTCAGGCATTCCCAGGCCTCACTGTTATGTTATGACCATCGTCAGCCTAGAAACTCACAGAAGCAACCCTGGTGGAAAGGACTGCCCATCCTTAAAGCTTTTTGTTCTCTATAAAAAAGTCCAAGAAATGCTGTTTGGTGAGTTTATTTTGGAACTTCTGAGACTATCAGTTGCACAAACTTTTCCTGATGTGGGCATGTATTAACAACAACACAGTATGGGGTGCTTGGTGTCCTGGAAATCCTCTTTAAGTACCTCAGTGTCTATAAAATCTTCCTGCAGTTCAGGGTATGGGCCAGCATATCCCATCTCGGCTTCCACCCATCCACCCTGACACCAGAATAGCAAAAGCATTTAGTTGGGAAACAGGCACTTACAAAATCCTTCCTTCACTTTCTCTTCAATTCTGTTACATAAATTCTGTATTTCCTGGAATAGAGGCTCTGAACTGCTGAACTCCATCTGAAGGCAACCCAGAAAACGAGCTCATTTACATTAATAAGAAATCAACTGTTCCTTTTTGCTGGATTCCCAGGAGAGCAGCTGGTGGTCTGCTTTTTCCATGCAGCCATTCTCCTCCATACTGAAATGCCTCAGAAATATTTGTTTGCCTGAAAATGTTACTGGAAACTAAAATCACTGATGTGAAAAACAAATAGAGAAAACCATGGATTGCTCTGGTCAATTAGACCCTTGAAAAGTGGTCAAATACTTTGTATATTACTTGATAGCTGTATTCAAGCCCCATGGCTCTTAATTTACACTTTCTCATGCCTGGATCAATCTTCATCTCACTGTCCCCAAGCATTCACCTCTCCACTGTTCAGGACAGTGCTAAAAGCTGCATCACTGTGTGGTTCATTTTAAGACTAATTATCATCAAGGCATGAAAACAGCATTTTACATTATGTAATTTTTGTGTTTGCACATAGACCAATTCATTTTTGCTTCAGTTATTACTAACCACGTCTGCCAGCATTAGAAAAAAGGTACTGGGTATAGCAAAGTATAAACTATTACGGTTTTTTAAAAATCTAAATCTGTTTTCTATACATTTAGATGTATACCTTTTATATATGTATAGATTTGTATCTATAAAACAAATATATATAAAAACAAATTTATATAGATCTATAGATACAGATAAAAAAGATAAAAATCTAAAAAATTAGATTAGCAATGTGGGTTAATTTTTAAATTATATAAGGATTAAATTCAATGATGCAATGTTGCACATATTTGCTTTTATTTTTCAAAACTCAGGTTAATGCTCAGTACTTATGTTTCCAACTAGAAACCACAAACTTTCATTGCTGTGACACATTAGTCTCAGCTTCTGCCTGCATGGTTGAAAATGATACTCTGGGGCAAAGTTACCTCTAAACGCTCTTGCTGGCTGAATAATAATGATGTTGCATCTCTTAGTAGCCCAATTTCCTTACAGAAAGTAGGAAGGAAGGTAAGTAAGTAGAAAGAGGCAGTATGGAAGAATCTAATCCATATTTTATAAATCCTTTGTAAATTATTTATATCATTACTGTCTCTTCTGAAATGATCAAAATATATTGAAAAGCTGACCCCTTCCTCACATTTATCTGTGCTGAAATGCCTAAACATCCTCTCTGGGTTTGGTGACACAATATGATGTTAGATGGGAGTAGAAATGTCCCTGGAGAGGGCAGTGACATCCCTCTGAGTGAGGGCTGTGCTGCACTTTCAGCCCAACTTCCACCACTGCATGCCAAGTTAAAATCTGGAAAAACTCCACTGGCTTTTTTAAAGAAAGAATTAAAAGCAGCACAGCTCAGTGCCCACGGCTGCTTGTCTGGGATCCCTCTGCCCTGCGTGGTGATGGGATGAGCCCCAGCAGAGCTTGGGGGAGTTGCTGGGACTCAGTGCCCTGGCTTGGGTGTGCACTCCCTTGCCAGATGGTTTTGTTTGATTAACCTTTGGGATTGTTGGCTGTCTCCTGGCTCGGTGTGAGGCAGACATCACCTTGCTCTGGGTGCTCAAAAACCAGATATTGTGTGTTTGTAGGTGGTTTAGAGAATGTTGTGTAACAAAGAAACAAAAAGGTTCCTATTTCAACCTAAATAAGAACAATCAAAGGAAAATCCATTCAGGTGGGGAAGAGCTGGTGAGGTTATTTCTAACAGAGCCAGAGAGAAGAGGTACCTGAGGATGTGGGCTGGAGAAGGAGGAGAGGAGTGAAAAAGCTCCTGCATTTCACTGATCTGTACAAAGCCTGGAATTGCTCTGGTGTTGGTAGAAAATGAAACACAAATGTGATGGCCCCAGTAACTTCTGGCAGCTGGTGCTGAGCAGGCAGACACCACACTGCAGAGCTGAGCTGCAGCTGGAGACTGGGCTGGGGGTCCCTGCTTTCCACAGGGGATCACTTGAACCTGCTCCAGTCAGTGCCTTGGCTTGGCATAAAGCACGAGTTATGGGGCTGAGGGGATGTGGGATGAAGGCCCAGGAAGGCAAGGCAAACTTCTGTAGTATATGCTAACTAGGGCAAAAATATTTCCTATCTATAGATTTGGGATGCAATAATGAACCACCACACCTCAGGAGATAGGCATTATTTTAATTGACTTGATAAAGTAAATCAAGTCATAGAGAAAACCTCCTTGGACAGTATAATTACAGATACTGGGTTATAACTCATGAGCTTGCATGCTCGGGCTGGCAGGTGAATAACAAGAGAAGTCATTAGCAGAAAGTGAAAGAGGAAGACATGTTATAGGAATTTCTCCACTTTCTTCATTTGTAAACTTCCATTCAAGTTCAGTGCCTTAGTCTTCTTACATGTCACTGTCATTACTTGTGATGAAACAACTGACCATTTAGATTTTTCTTATAAAGACCTAAACTGAAAATAAACACAAGCAAATGCAGAACCATGCCATTAAATGCATGGACTTCTGTGATATTTGTCCACTTGTGCATTTAACTTTCTGGTTTTCTTTTGCAACTGTATAAAGTGAGATGCAGAACTGCACTGTGCACTTAGTCTTTTTCCTTGGATTTGTATGTGCAAGAACCTGTAAGGGTACATGGAGTGCAGAATTGCACAAACAGGTGGATGGTCTGGATAGAACATGTGCTTACTTGGTCTTTGTTCTTCTCATTTTTTAATGTCCATAAATCAAAGTCTCCATAAATCAGGGGGCTCACATTAGAGCTTTGAAGGCTCTTACAGAAATAGCATTCCAATATAAAACAACATTTGATGTGATAGACTTAGAAAATATTCCTGAGCAGTTTGAATTACCCTTGCTCTGATGACTTGCATAATTGAACCAACCCAATCTAATGGAGCAGAATACCACAGTGGCTCTCCAAGAAAGCCCATTTCTGTCTCAAGTAGCAGCCAAAGCAGCCTGTTTATCTAATTTTCACACCCAGAGCTCCTTGTCTCCAAACATCAGCTGTTCTCCCATCTGCATCTGGTTTTGCATCTGCACAATTGCGTGATCGAGATGCTGATCTCCTGGTGTGGCATGAGTGCCAGGGATCACATGTGTGTGCAGGGATCACGTGTGTGCAGGGATTGTGTGTGTGCAGGGATTGTGTGTGTGTGTGCAGGGATTGTGTGTGTGCAGGGATCACGTGTGTGTGTGGAGGGATTGTGTGTGTGTGTGCAGGGATTGTGTGTGTGCAGGGATTGTGTGTGTGCAGGGATTGTGTGTGTGTGTGCAGGGATTGTGTGTGTGCAGGGATCACGTGTGTGTGTGGAGGGATTGTGTGTGTGTGTGCAGGGATTGTGTGTGTGCAGGGATTGTGTGTGTGCAGGGATCATGTGTGTGTGTGTGCAGGGATTGTGTGTGTGTGTGCAGGGATTGCGTGTGTGTGTGCAGGGATTGTGTGTGTGCAGGGATTGTGTGTGTGCAGGGATCGTGTGTGTGCCAGGGCCTCCACGGGTGCTGCCCATCCCTGGGCTGTGCACAGAGGAGCTGGGGATGCCGCGGTTCCCGGCCTGGCCGTGGTGCCCCGAGATGTGGATGGATTTTGTCCATGTAGGGTGAGGACTGAAGGTTTATGCACTGAATCTGTCAGACTTAAAACAGGAGGTGTCAGGCTCGGCACTGCTTTCCTGAATCACAGCCTTAGCCATGAACAAATAACATATGTCTAAACCTGCTGTCAGCTGCAATGAGCTGAAGCAGAAACTCAGTGCCAGCCAATGGGAGTTGTATTTTTGGCCAGTATATGTGACCATGAAACAGAGCAATAAAGGCTTTAGGTTTTTCCATTCCTTTTTATTTATTTCTGTAGGCTGTAGTAAGGGACCATTGCTTTAAAACCCTTAGACATTTGGACATATTTTACAAGACAGTACAGTTTCTGAATGTCACACATTGATCACAGTTTCATACTACTACATGCATATAAAGACACGGATTTTTTTTAATAATTTGTTTTACAGAAACAACTGGAGAGGTCAATAAACTTCAACAAAGAATGACTAAATCAAAGTTACAAAAAATGTAAGACTCTAAGTACATTAGTATATGGCTAATGTTGCTGTAATCATCCCAAAGTGCCAGGGCATTGAAACATTTCTTAAAAGGGAAGAAAACATCTGCTGGTGCATTGGACAGTGAATTCCAATATAACCCAATGAAGAGATTGTGCAAGACATGCAGGATCTGCTGGGCTATCGGGCACAAGCACTGCCCTTCCTTACAGACACGCTGAACTGGGTTCCCCATCGGTTCCCCACTGTGCAAGTTAAAAAATAACCCAGTGCAAGGCAATGGAGAAACCTGCCCTAGTCTGCCCTTTCTGGGTCACAGTCAGTTTCAGTTTCCAGCTATAAAAGCAATTTGATCTACACGTACCAGCAGAACCACAGGAAACACATTTTCCAGGGTTTTTTTTTTGTTGTTAAGTATCACTTTCTTTTTTAAAAGGACCCCCACAACTCTCCTATCCTTCAGTGACTATGGATACCCACGGCTGCCCTTGGGAGATGTCACTGGGAAGCCTTTGCCTGGGCTCAGGGGCCCTGCAGGTCCTGGGCTTCTGGAGAAGGTGGGCCTGGGCTGGTGCCTGCCCTGCGAAATGCGGGGCAGCCCAGGGCACGGGGGCATCACTGAGCAGCACTCACAGCAGGGCCTCGCTAAGGTTTTCTCCCTTTTCCAAAACTGCTTCACTGGCCTGATGAGAGAGCAGCATTCTGCTGCAGGAAGTGGGGGTGTATTTTTTTAATGCTAATCTAGTTGGAAAGCGAGTTTGGTTGGTAGCTGTGGCTGGCCTTTCTGAGTACAGTATCATGGCTTCAAAATTCGCAGTAAAATAGAGATGCTGCTCCTCCACCCTTCCCCCAAACACACCAGTGGGGAATGGTTCAATGCAAAAGTAATTTTCTGCACTGACCACCAAAAAGCCAGAGAATGGAGAAGAAAAGTTCATCACAAGCCAACGAAACTGACATAAATAAAATAAATCCCAGGGGTTGCAGGAGCCAATGAGTGGCTAATAGTATGTGGAGGCAGTAAAACATAACAGGAAGAAGAGTCATAAATGGCAGAGCTCCTAAATGAGAAACACACAGTAGAGAAGACCAGATGAATGGTCTTGAATGTAGATTACCAACAGGACCAGAGGTTGTGCCACAATTCAAAGTGACCAATGGCCCAACTGCCAGTAGTGTCCTCCCAGCTTCAGTAAGTCCCTGGACCGAGGGCTGAGAGCGTTGAACTGTGGGGCTGAGGTTGGGACCCCACTGTAGGGACAGTCACCCGTGAGTTTGGGATGCTGCTTGTGGCATCAAGTCCACAAAGAGTGAGCTGACGTGGAGGGATGCTCAGTCATGTCTGCAATGACTGTCACCCTCTTGCCTGAAGGATTCACCCCTTTCCCAGGCTTTCACTGACCTGCTTCTGTTTCCCACTACCTCATCCCACTGGTTTCCAAGTAGGTGCTGTGGGCAGACACCTCCAGCCCTGAGGCCATACAAAGCTATTAGTTTTCCATTAGCTTTTAGAGAGATGGGTCCAAATTCTTTACTGGTCTAAATGGGGCACAGCTCCATTGGCCTCAAAGGGCTTTAACTTACAGCAGCAAAGAATTTGGCATTTCATATGAATTTGGCTCCCTGGCTTTCATGAGGCTCTAGTTTTGAGGGGTCTTTGTACAGAGTTCAGCCTTATTATTAATTTTTGAAGGTAGTGTCACTGCAGTCTTGGAAAGATCCTTTTAAAAATAAAGGTTAATCCTTGTTCAGTCCTACAGAGCATCAACAGTATTATTTCTAGTTAAAAGGAAAAAGGAAGGTTTTGCTTTCTCTTCTAAGCCTCTAAGACTGAAAACTTCTTGTGCGACGAAGCCAGAATGAAGCAAAGCAAAATTCGGAGTAGTATTTACAGATATGAACACTTGTGGCACCCAACCACTGGTGTCAAAGGACACTTATTGTGGCTTAGATAACACCAGCAACAAACGGGATGCACATCCTGGATGAAGACTTTCAGTTTTCCTAAGGTTTCCTTTGCCTGGCCAAGACAAAGTTTCAGTGCAACAGCCTAAATGTGATCAGCATGGGGTGTGAGATGCATGCTGGAAAATAAACATCTCTTCTGCAAAGGGCTGGGTGGTATTCGGGCCGTTCCTGTCCTGGTGCGGGAGGGCAAAGTTAAGAGTGGTCTGACTAGAAGCTTTCTGTGGTTTTGTTGACTATGCTCTAACAAACTTGCTGACATGGAAGGTGCCTTTTGAAGGGATTTATGTGATCGCTGATGATAGATACAGCAGCCTATTGCATTAATTGCTTCCTAAAAAAGAAAAATTCCACCCAACTTTAACACCTTCATCTGTGAACAGGTCTTGCTGATAATCACACGCAAAACTGGGTCTACTGGTTATTCCTTTCATCAAGGGATACCTGGACTTCCTGAAACACACACCTTTCCAAATTAAATCTGTTTCAGGTTTATTGGCTATTATGGTGGGCATGTAAGAAAATCTCACAAACAAAAGGAAGTGGAACCAAAACTCCATCTTTGGCAAAAGCATGGTCACTGACCAAACTGCTGGGCAGAAGCAAAAGGAAATGTCTGTGCAGAGCTAGAGTGGGTCTGAGGCTCTTCTTCGTGCTAAACTTCAACAGGCCATGAGACAGCTTCAGGATGAACATTTATCTCATGGACTTTTTATTAAATTTCTGTGAATATAGCTGTGGATACAGCTATAAAGGAGCAAGGAAGGTCATTAAGTAAGCAGGTACATGGACAGATTTTACCATAACTAAATGAAAATCTAGTCCCTTTCTGAATGTTTACATTTCTTACTCCTCCATAATTTTTTCTCATTTCCCGATTTTCTCTGGGACCAAAAATAAAAATTCCAAAACCCAGTGGGAAATGAAAGTCTGGACAATTCTGTTTTAATCCAGGAAAAAACTTCTCTGAAGGTGCCTGAGCATTGTCAGGTCGCTGCCTTGATTAAGAGCCTAAATTTTGATGCTTATCCCAATTCCATCATGTCACTATTAGGACAGTTAGATTCAAAACCTGTCTCTTCTTTCTGTTCTCAGCTTAATTGATGTAAATCTGGAGAAACTGCAGCCAGTGGTGTTGGGTGACCTTTCCCCTGCTGTCACCAAAGGCAGGGTCTGGCCCGCTCTACATTTCTCAGCAGGAACATCTCAGTTTCCACAGCCAGTCCCTGGTTAAGTACCACAAACAGGAAGATACGAAAACATGAGAACATCAGACAAACCCCATGACCTTTCACAAATGCACTTCCAGGAGGAATGTTGCAGGTGTTTATCAGAAAAAAAGAGAATAACAACAAAAAGGTTGGGGGATCAGCTGTGTAAATGAACACTGAGAGAGCGTCCAATATATTATTCTGTAATACAAAAAGAAGAAATCTGACTTGATTGCCCTATTATAAATTTGCTAAAAATACAGATATATATTTATATTTTTATATATATATAATTTTTTTTAAATCTGAACAGAAAAATAGACTACTCTGGAATGCATGAAAGTCACATGACTTTTCCATACATCAGATACTTATAAAGCCAACACAATGGCAAGCAGGAGGTACAGAGGTCACTAGAACATCTGTACTTTATTCAGGAACTATTTAAAGCCATATTCTCCCCAAATGGGTGATCCAAATGAACCCAAGGTAGCACTTGTTCTGCCTGATTACCATAAGCAGAAGTGACTGACCAAACATGGAGGAGTTGGGGCTAATTTGGAGCCCCAGGGGAGCCCATCTCTCTCCAGTTCTGCAGGAGGGCTCCACACGGCCTCTTCCGCTCGACTGCTTCACTCAGGAATTGTAAGATTTGCTTTAGAATGAGGTGTTCTGTGGAGCTTACCAACAGAGAGAATGTGGCTTTAGAAACCTTGTCTTTGCAATGAGTTTTACATAACCTTGTTATTTACTATAAACTGTACTGGTCATAATTCTGCCAAGACATAAATATACAATAGGTACAAATATTAACAATACATTACAATTTTACAGAAGAGAATACTGTTTTCCTTAGAAATGTGTATCTTATTAGCTGCAAGGGAAGAAAAGGCTACAGTTTATCACAGCCACAGTTGCCAAACAACCTGACCACCTCAGACGTGTTTCTCGTGACTCGCACAGGCAGATACTCCCCAGCATTTGACACATGGCATGTTCAAGAAGGGAATGTGCGTTCCACAGATTTCTTTTCCGCTCTCTTGCTTTTATTTTTTACCTTTTTTCTACCTTTTTTTGACTCTCAAACCTCTCCAAAAAATGTGGATTTCACAGGAGACTCTTGTTTTGGGTTGGGTTTTTTTCCTTAAGTGTGCTTAGGTGACGTTTTTAAGAAAAGGCACTGAGAAATCTACTGCAAAGTCACTGCTTTGTTCCTCTGTTCAAGGCTAAAACTCAAAGAATCTTTGCCTCCTGGTTAAGAAAACTGCACCCTCTCCTTCCACACACACATATATATACATATATATGTTTATATATATATATATGTGTGTGTTGTATATATATATTTATAGGTATGTATTAAAAATGACGTTGATGGCGTAAGATACAAGCAAGTGCAGACATCACACATCCAGGGAGTCCTTTCAGGTATGATGTCTTCTGCAGCAGCAGGTGAGGCTCTGTCAGCTTGCTTGATACTTGGTGCACAGTAAATTTGCAGACCTGAATGCCAAATATCAGTGATTAAGCCACACGCTTTATCTCAATGCAAGAGATATTGCCTGTTTTCCTCAACTGCTATGAACTGTGGGAAACATATCAAACAAACAAAAATTAAATTGTCTAACTAGGATCTATAGGATTTGGTGAGCACTATGTTTTCAAAGCACTGCCTTTCCTTTGCAATGAGTACAGATTTAGTCTACCATCCCTTCAGGTTAGAGTAGATTTCCCAGTGCTTACGTTATATATATGTGTATTATGCACACACACACATATATAGATACATACTTCATATTCAGACTTTATTTCATTAAAATAAATTCAACATACTTCCTTTTTAAGTGGGCACAAAATGAGAGCTACATCTTCATACACAAATAAGAAAGAAATGCTCTTCAAGCATATTATATGCTTAATTTTAAATTATTTGCTTTCTATAAGAAATCTATAGGACTTTGGCTATTCAGACTTAAAAGGTAGATTTTTTAATGATACTTTTGAATTTGGCTTTCAAAAGTGACTCAGTAAAATGCTACTTTAAAGGTAGGACTAAATAGATGACTAAGGTGTGTGTCATGAGTGATCACGCAAGGCAGACAGAGGGCCTTTGGTTACAAGGAGAGTTGCACCAGTTGACTATCAGATAAAAAATGATAGAATTGTTGATTTATACATTTTTGTCAGTGCCATCTATAAACCAAATACATCAATTTGGATGAGAATGTGGTAAATACTACACTATATGGCTATATTTAAATACGTTCACTTTCGTGATATGTAAAATATGACTTCTTCTTCCACATGAAAGCATCAGCTCTAAAAATATTTAACTTGGAAATCACTATTACTTTATTAAAAAAAAATTCCCTGATTTTTCTTCTTTTTACATTTGTGCTGATGGCAGACATGACTGATTACTGAAACAGAGATTATATTAAAACTGTTCTCTTTAAGATTTCTCGTTGCCACTCTGTGGCCTCAGAAAGCCACAGAATAAATCAGTTTTTACAAAGCTTATCTGCTGGAAAGTTACTTTACTTTTTCGACGACTCAATCTTAACTAGTACCTCAGCAATACGTCGGTTCCTCTAAGTACACTTGTATTTACTATGGCCAAATCCTAAAGTCCTTCACCAGGCAGAGCCCGCTCGGAGGAACGAAGGTTCCGGCTGAGGGAAGGCGGAGTAAAAGCGAACAAACCTCAGGAACTGGCCCTGCGTAAATACCCTGGGGGGGTTTCGCCTGCACCCGCGGTGCCCCGGGGCACCTCCCGCGTCTCTCCGTGCGCGGCACCAGGGCCCCGCTGCCCCCGGCCCGGCCCCTCCCCGGGCCGCCCCCGAGCGCTCCCGCGGCCGCTGCACCGCGGGCACGGCTCTGTGCCAAGGAGACACCTGACAAAGCCATCCTCACAACCCATGTTGGCTCCTAAAACAGATATGTGCTTATTGCTTTTGTCCGTACATGCTGCATTCACTATTACGGGTTACAGACAGTGCTGCACGGCCGGGACGGACACACGGCTACATTCAGGACTAACCAACACTTGTTTTTTACAATAGGAAGGAACAAAATGCAGTGGACTCGAGTGGCTTCGGGGGGTCTTCCTCCCACGCGTGCCCCTCTGCTCCCACGTCCCGTGTCTCAGCTCATCCCCGGACCCGCTGCCTGCAGATTGCTACACACCCCGGCAGGAACTCAGGGACAGGTCAGGAAACGCTCATTGACAGTTATTTACAACTGAGTTTTACAGTAGAAACAGAGAACAACATAAAAGGTTACCATCACAGTTTTCACAGGACAAGTTGTGACTTGCTACAGGCGTGTAACAAATCACAGTCACAACAAGAGGCACAAATTAAAGTAGTGCTTGGTTAAAGTGCTTGATTGTTACACTCTTCTATCCTACTCCAGCATTGCAACAACGACAACAAAAAGTCAACGTAAAGTGCTTTTCCCCCCCGAGATTAAAAACCAAAGACAAATTATTTCCTATACAATTTGACATAACTTTATTGAAACAATAATATTTTAAAAACCTAGGCTGGTGGCTGCTAGTTCTGTTCACTTAAAATGGTCAGATCTTTTTTTTTTTTTTTTCTCCTCTTTTGTTTCTTGTTTCATTTAAAAATGACTGGATGTTATTAAAACGTCAGGCCTGATTCTCCTGCCTCTCGCAGCTGCTTCGTGCCACGGCCCTGCAGGAGCCTCTCCTGCCCGACCTCCTGGCGAGAGGGAGCACAGCCAGGCCTGGGACGGGTCACTAACGAATCCCTCTTTTTGCATATTTATGTAACACTTGCATATCTTTCACTGCGCTGCTTGGGCGCAAAAAGCTTCGGACCCGCCTGCTCCTGTCCTGCGCCTGGAGCCGGGCGGGAGGGGAGCCCAGGGCAGGGCAGCGCAGCCACGGCTCCCTTCCGCGGTGGGCAGCGCCAGAGCCGCGCTCTCCGTCCGGCCCTGCGCTCCGCGGCACCGGGAAGGGGCTCTGGCTGCGATGCCTCGGACAGTCCTGCTTCTGCATGGCTCCTCCACACCTTCCCAGCGTGGGCCGTGGGCCCCCGAGGGCCACGCGCTGGCCCTGGGGCAGGTACCGGCTTTTAGCAGAGGGTAAGTGCAAGTCTCACTATGTCCTAGGGCATGTTTGGAATTCGATACAAGTGGTGCAACTCACCCTGCTGATATTTCAAAAGAAAACGTCAGGTCCTACAGGATATCAGATTGTTAAACACACAAAGAGCATTTTAAAAATTGGTTTCTCTAGACCATTATTTGTTTCAAATGCTTTCCACTTGAATTTTCCAATAATGCAAGTGTTCCCTGTTACCTTTAGACATAATATCCATCAGAGAAAGCTGTAGATGGGGAACAGCTGCCCTGAAGCAGTGAGCATTGTGTTTTTGAAAGCTTTATACCAACCCCAGCAATTTATTCCAGAGTTCAAATCTGGCTGCCTTGGCATCCTTTATGGAACTAATGCAAATCAGATGTTAATATTTCCAAAAGGAGCTCTAGCGTTCAAGGGGAATGGATGGATATTTGGTCACATTGGCTTCACTGGACAACATGAAAGGAGATCAATGTGTGATCATGATTTGCAATCATTTTTTTGACTGATGTGGGCAATGTCTTTAGAGTTGTTTCAGAGAAGGACATTTTCACAAACCCACACTGGACCTCCCCCAGACTTTTAGAAACAGATGGCTTGTTTCAGCCAAGTTCATGCCATGCAGAAGCTCTTTTGTTTGTGTTGACTGTGAAGATATTCCTTTAAACTCTCAGTAAATTCTTTCAGACCCCACCTCAGATGCTTTGGTCATGTGTGTTAGCATGTCCTCCGCTGCCTGGTAATACGTGGACTTCTGGGGAAATGTGATTTTCTAGTCTGACAGTCTCCTGATTGCCCTGGGTTCTTCCAGTGATACCTTCCATAGAGTAAATGCAGTTCTGCCCTATCAGCTTAGGGGAGGTGGGTAAAGCAGCAGCTTCTAGATGGTTCTTCTCTGTTCTACAAACATGGTCCTTTTGCTTTAGATAGCCACTGTTTGCGACATTGTACTTGGGACTCACATTTCCAGGTGGACTTGAATCATACATCAGCTGACCTTCATCATCAGTGTCAGCATCTATATATTTGTGTATACCAGCATCATGGAAGTTGAAAGCTATGGCTGCCTGCGGCTCCGGTGACTTTGGCGGGGTTCTCGCACTCGCAGTTGTGTAGATCGAGGTTTCTGGGCTCATGAGAGACCTGTCAGAGAGTAAGGAAGTATCTGTGGCAGCAGCAGCAGCTCCCCGGCTCTTGAGAGGGTCTGGATATGTTCTCAGTACATTTGATGCTGGTACTAATGTGCTGGTGTCCTCTTCCATGAAGTTGACTTTCAGAGATCTTAGTTTTAAAGGGTTACTGGCCTTTATGGAGCTTTTGGGACTTTCAATGAAAAAAGCAGAACGGTGGCTGCTTTCAGAGCTTGGGTTCATTTCCACATACCTGGCACTGCTCCCCTCCAGCCTGCTCTGCTCCTGAATGACGTTAATGCCGCCCTTGCAGGGCAGGGCCGTGAGCGGGCTGTGCGAGAACCGCCCGGAGTCGGGGAACTCGGCCGCACAGCTTATGAAGCTGTCGATGCTGGACATGCTCCTCATGTCAATGATCCCATCAGTGCGAGTTGCCAGCAGCGGCACCATAGGGCCAGGAAGGGTTTCCATTTCTAGTTCTTCCTTTTGCCTTGCCGACTGACTCGACTCTTTTGTGTTAAGGTTTGGCTGGGACTGAGTCTTTGCCATTTTGTTGTACATGTCCTCGAGCTGTTGGACATTCAGGTGTTGGGGACTTGAAGATGATCTGGCTTTTTCTGGGGATCCTTGTTCCTTAGTTTCAAAAGATTTACTAGAACTAGTTTCAGAGAGTGTTCTCTTGGTCCATTTCCATTTGCTTGGAGATAAATGATTGTCCTGAACTTTATCCTTTTTGGCTATGCTTTCTCCATTTTTTTCAACCACAATGTCCATCAATTCTATGCTACGGGCAAACGCATCCTTCATGTTCATGGAAACAATACTGCCATTCCTTTTTGCTCTTTCAAGAGCTTCCCTGCGCTTAATGGCTTTCTCCTGCCTCTTCTGCTCTTTGTAAAACTCGGAGAAGTTATTGACAATAATTGGGATGGGAAGAGCTATCACTAGCACACCAGCAATGCAGCACAGTCCTCCTACTATTTTACCCAAAAGAGTTTTGGGGTAAATGTCTCCATAGCCCACTGTTGTCATGGTGATTGTTGCCCACCAGAAGGAAGCTGGGATGCTCTTGAACTTTGTATCATCCTCATCCTTTTCTGCAAAAAAAACTAAACTGGAGAAAATCATAATGCCCATAGCCAAAAACAAGATGAGTAATCCAAGTTCATTGTAACTCCTCCTCAGTGTAAACCCCAGGGACTGTAAACCCGTTGAGTGCCGGGCGAGCTTTAGAATCCGGAGTATCCTCATAATCCGAAATATTTGGACCACTCTTCGTACATTTTGGAACTGAAGTACACTTTTATTGGATTCTGTGAGGAAGATAGTAACATAGTACGGTAAGATAGCCAGCAAATCTATAGCATTCAGTGGGCCTTTGAAAAACTTCCATTTCTTAGGCGAGGAGAGGAACCGCAGGAGGTATTCCATTGTAAACCACGCAATGCACACTGCTTCCACGTGGGCGAGCTGGGGGTTATCTGTGGTCTGCCCAAATTCATCCACGCCTTGTAGTTCAGGAAGTGTATTAAGGGACAAGGCAATTGTAGATAGTACAATAAACATGATGGAAATGATTGCCAAAATCTGGAAAGGAAAGAGAAAACGGTGAGTTAATCTTGGAATACACCGCGCTGTCTCTCGCTGCCGTTAACACACGGCTGTATTTTCACTCACACGTTGCAAGACCCATTTTGCTCAGTACACAGAAGTTGGATAACCAATGCATCCTGAGCTGAGTTTATTTTGGAAGCTGCTTTAGTTATGGCAGATGCATAAAGGAGATAAAGCATCTACTTCAACTCCTGTGCTTTCATCTCTGTGTAGTCAAGGAACACGTAAGGAACAGCTAGGATGCCAGGAGGGCTGTGAAGCAGTTCACAGCAGGAGCTTTTGATTAACTACTAATTAGTGCCCAACAAGGCCCATCTGGACAACAGGCTCTGAAATTTAAACAAGAAGGGATGCAATTGTGAATACATCATTCGATCAGAGCGATGTCCTCCATTTAATGAATGGTTACTGCTGTAATTTGGGGTGCTGATGGCTAATTACAGAGATGTGTGTACAGTTCTACTACATAAGCATACAAATAATACACTCTTGTTTAATGACTCATCTCTAATTTGAAACTTGATGGTTGTGAAAAACATGAAAACTTCACCAAACTTTCTAAGCCGTTTTGAGTTTCGAGTTTTCCAGAGAAGAGAGCAAGCATCTGAGCAAACCAAATTGGACAGCACTGAGACAGCCAAGGCAGGGCAGGCCCAGCCACTGGAGACCTCACATGTCAGAAACCAGCTGAAGAGTGCAATGAGAGGAGGGAACAGTGCTCTGCAGTGAGCAGCCTCTCTAAACCCCACAAAAATCCGGTCAGAGTCTGGGCCACCGACTCTGTGCAGTGTGCAGTGCTGCATTCGTGTTTGCAGCTTTCCGATGGCATAGGCAGGCTGTCCTTTGGTGCCTGTTTTACACAGACATTAATGCTGTACGTTCCAGTTTTCCCTAATTACATCTCCTTTTAAAGCCATTTTAGGGAGGTTTTAGAGCTGACCAACAATTTGAGAACTATTTTTTCTACTAGTGAATTGTTCTTCTACTTTATTAATTGGGTGGGATTATATCTAGTTTCTTAGGTAACTGCCAAAACACAACAATGATTTCAAAACACACACACACGTAACTAACATTTAGTCTTCACTTCAGTGTAAGCCAGTCTCTCACATTCACTTTTCTCCTGCTTGATAGAAAAGCAGCCTGAAAGCGATTGCAATGTGTGTGCCTGATGACCAGATACACAGCATTATGCAGTGAATTACAAAATGTATGACAAAAGTTCTGCATCACAAATTGCAAATCTGATGCACTCGTTCCTAGCCAATGTAATTAGAATTTAGGTTTCCTCACAGTGACCTTTCTCAGCCAGCTTTACACCACCAGAATATCCAGTTACCACATGAGGCACCGGAGAAAGAAATTCTTGATGGATTTATTTTCAGCCAAACCCAGCACAGACATCCCAAGAGTCAGGAAATACCAGACTTCTGAACATTTATCCCCCAACAGACAGCTGATACAGTGGAACAAGTCTTGTAGGAGAAACATGCAAGTCCAACACTGTGCTCTTCTCAGGAAGGACCTCACCTCTTCTCCACAGCTGAAAGGCAGGGCTGGAAGCTTCACTTGAATTAAGTTCATATAGCAAACTTAGGCTACAGTTTTAGGAGAAAAGCCCATATACCTTAAACCTCCCCAAATTTAAGGCAAGAGTTTCAATTTTTCAAAGTCTGATCTCACCAAGTGTTTTAAAATCCACTTGCTGTTAAGAAAATACCCTCCAAATCAATGTTATAACACACACACATATATATATAAAACCATACATATATATATGTTTAACTCACTAAAATGCACTGTGTGTGATTTGCACGTGACACTGCAGAACTAGTAATTTAATCTGAAGAATGAGATTTTACTAGAAACAGAGATGAACTCCATCAAATGCTGTTTTCATTGTGTAAATTGGATTAAGTGGAAGTGGTGCACGGTGTAAATAGCCTCCTAGGCAATGCTCTAGCACAGGAATTTTAGAATAGCCTCACTTGCAGTTACTAAATTGTTGTTCCAAGGAAAAATCCTGTGAAGATTCCTTTTCCTTTTTAAACAGGCTGAGTAAAAGGTTTGTTGTTTGCTCTGCCATGCACCCTCCCATGAACCTTCTGCCTCCTTGCTACTGTCTTCTTTCCTAAGCTGCTGCTGAAATACAAACAACCCCATAAGAACTTGTGCAATGGGGGTTTGCCTCATTGAGAGGCTTCTCAGGTCAATGAGCCAAAGAAGCTCTGGGAAAGACCTGAGTGATGCAAAAATATAGGAAGAACCATGGGACGAAGAGGAGCAGAGAGGGACACAGGGAAAAGTGCTTGAACTGATGCCTTCAAGCTCAAGAGAAGAAAATGTAAGTCAAGGGTCTCATGGTGAAGTGTGGGGAAATTTAGATGTTCATTACTTCTGCATGGTAGCTTGTTTCAAAAGACCACCTCCTGGAGACCAGGCACTACCCCTGAGAAGCAGAGCCTGATTTACTTTCCTAGAAGGCTCTTTTGGTGGTTTTGCTGTCATTTCTTTGCTTACAACCCACCATTTCTAAAGGTGTTTGGGATGTTTGCAATGGTAATTTCAATTAGTTTTGCTCGGCTTTATCTCTGCCCACTATACACAGAAGGGCTTATTTGTAGGCTAGATGTATGTACCTGTTGGGTTTTATCTCCTTCACTTTCACTGTAAATATTAACACTCCATCTTTATTCAGTGAGTGGCATCCAGCAGCAGTAATTGGTGTCAAACCTTCTGTTTCCTTTGATATACCTTCATGCTTTGAAGATCAAGGCAATGCCAGATGAATGCAAATAAATAAACTGGGAGATCTAAGGGTAAAATTTGATTTTGGTTTAGGAGATTTAGCCACGAAGCTGAGCAATAAAGAGACAGACATTTATCATTTCTCCCACAAGCTGCAGCAAGATGTCACTTGTGCTCCCAAGATACGGATTTTACCCCTTACTCGTCTACTGCAACCACATCTTTGGGAATCTTCTCAGGCTAAGAAAAACTTCTAAAATATGAATTGATTGTCCTCAGGTATTCAAGGCACTTTTCAACTAGAAAGTACATAAAACTGCGATGGAATATCTACAGCAGGGTTTAGAAGATCCTTCTCCTTCTGTAAGAGATACCTTGTCCTGGTAGCATCCACCATCCATTAAAAGCCACCCAAGGAGCAGTTGTGCACAGAAAACTGGATCCAGCTGCTGCTGCAGTCAGGCATTAGCACTGTTCAGTTGTGCAGGGCTCTGTCCCAATGTATTTACAGTCTGGGATTTCAGATTATAGAAATCACCATCTGTCTCTCTAATAAGGTTTCCCATCTTGGCTGTACTGAACCTCTAGCTTGGCAGCTCTTGTATTTTCCACTGTCAGTAATGAGAGACAGAAAGCTGAAGGGAAGATGTTTACACTCCCAGGGAGGCCTCTAGGGATGCTCTGCATCGCAGGCAGTCTTTTCATTCCATTCCTGGCCTTTCCTCCTCCCTTTATTCTTCTGGGTTCACTTCTCTTTAACAAAAAAAGCCAATGGGACCAATTTGGACTTGAGCAGAAACAATCCCTCTGCAGTGCATGAGGTTCCAGCTCTTATGAAACTGGAAATCTTTTTCCCAGTCACTGGGAAAAAGCACCTGCAGTCCCTGTTCCAGAGCACTGACCCCAAATCTCGCTGCTTTCCCAGCTGCTCATGGCTGCATGAAATGGAAGGAAGCAAGGGAGAGGGCCTCCTCCTGTGGCACTGATCTCCATGATTCCTCAAAAGGTGTGAAACATGGCCTTGTGCTCTTGAGAACTGTGGATGGGCAATCAAAGGGCTGAGGTTGAACAGGCACAGAAATGTCCCTAGAGCTCAGGCTTGGACTGGCAGAAGGAACAGGGAAGGGAAAGTTCAGCATCAGAGGCCTGTTAGATTTTGTAAGTGCTGCTGAAACGTCCAAGTTCCCACTTACAGAGCAAGCTGCACCTCTGCCAGGTCTGGCTGCTGGCCTGTCTGGCACATGTGGGCTGGTTATTGGGATCAGGGAAGGCACCTCCAGCATCCCTGCAGGAGCATCCAGAGCTCCTGACTTGCACGCCCATGTTTGTGTAGGTCCTATGAAATGCATAACTAAAACTGGAGAAACTTGCAGCCTAAAATTTGGAAGCATAGGAAAAAATCTGGAGTCACAAATAGCTAAAATGAGTGATGTGAGGACACATTTGTGACACAGGCAGGTGCAGGAGTCCCTGTACTGTGGAGCCACAGCTATGACAACTGTTCTCCACTGTTCTCATGCTGGCTCCAAGGGAGCTGGAGACAGGAGCCCTGGCAGACCAGGTCATACTGGGCAGGCATCCTCAGCAGAGCAGCGCAGACACTCCTCCAGCTGCTCGTAAAGCTGACAGGGTTTAAGACTGGCTTTTCCCTGCACAACTTTCAGACCATTTCCACTAACAGCTTGCATGAGAGAAGCTCTGCAGTCTCCTTCCTCTTTACTTCTCTATTTACTCTTGCATTTCACCTGTAGCAATACACCACAAACTGTGAAAATCCCCTCAGGTACTTTACAAGGCTACTTGCAGAAGGTATTGGAAGGGCTCCGAACGATGGCCCTGGCTTGTGGTGCAAGTCTCAGTACGTACGGGCAGGATTTCAGGAAAAAACTCCACTAAATCAGCTGTTTCACAAAGGTTTTTGTGGAGTGAATCTCTGGATTACTGCTGTGGTTCCTTTGTGGAAGCTAAATAACCCAAGGATAGGCAGGGCAGGGTTTTGGATGAATTTAAAGCAGTTGCCTTGCAGTGATTAGCATGATTGTACATACATGCTGGTTATTACACATGCAAATGAGACAAGCAAGCTGATTTTGGGAGAAGTGTAGCCAGTTTGTGCAACTGCTGTTTCCTGAGGCAAGATGGATGTGCCACGCTTGCCAGCCTTTAATCCCCACCTCCTCCAAAATTACCCCCAAAACTAGGCAGGCCACCTCTACCTGGCACCTTTCAGGAAATAACCACTCGCCCTGGGGCTGATCCTGCTTGCTGGGTGAGACTGGCCCCAGAGATTCATCCTTTGTGATGGCAAGGTCTGTGCTCATCCCTGGGGAAAGAGGGCTCCTGCCTGCTCAGAAGTTTCCCATCTCTCTCCTTGGCAGCAGCAGGTTGTGGGCAGCAGTTTGTGAGTTCACCCTACAGTGCACAGAGAGGAGTGAGTTTTATGCAGCAGGGACTAACCCAGCACTGAGCTTTGGTGATATTTATTGCTTGGTTGTTTGCTTTGCACTGCTAAAGACTGCTAACTGAGATAAAGGCATAAGACAGGAAACTTTCAAGGCCATTAAAATTTATGAGAACTGGCTGTCCCAATCCCATAGATGGCTCTAAAATCTCAGGGTAAGCATCCGAGATCTCTCTGCTTGTGGCAACGTGCCCTATACTTTTTCTGTCTTCATACTCAGTAATGAAGCTGATATAGCAAGGAGAAGGGGTGGTGTGTGGGAGAGAGTAGGAGGGTGTTTGAATATAGATTCGATATTCTTGGAAATACGATGAGGAAATTGTTATGTAATCAAGAAGTTCAATAATGGTTTTGTCTAATGCGCTTTTTTAGCTCCATCAAGGCCTGCAGAATAAATCTGGCATCAGGACCAGGTTTCATTCATATGCTCCATTTACTAGGGGATTTTTCCTGCAGCCCCTCTGCTTTCCTAAGCTACAATACACTTTGAGTGAGACTGTCCAGCTCCATCCTGCCACGCCTATGCCAGCCTCTGTCTCCCCAGGCTCTGAGAAACAGAGCACAGTGTATTTTGAGCGATACCCCACGTGCTGCACAGTGCAGAAACAGATGGAGAGTTCCTTAATCTCCTCCCCACTTGATTCTGCACAGGAATAACATCTCCTGCTCACTGCAGCTATACATGTCTGTGGTATTTATTGACAGGGACTTGTTTTAGGAAACATCTCTACACTAAAAAATGCCTATTTGTTCATAAACTGGAAGAGTTTGCAGAACACAGTCACTTCTGATGTCAAGATTCTGACCACTGGGCTTGCAGGATGTTTTTTCTAGAAAATGCTGAGGCCATAATGAAAGGTAACACTTGCTTCTTGCATCGTGGCAAGTTGAGGCCAAAGTGGGGGATATGGTTGCAAGGGAAGTACAGAGAACCTTTAATGTGCTTTTTTCACGTGGAAGGATGTTAAGATGTAACGTAAGACCTTGAATCTCCAAAACCCTTAAGTCCTACTGATTCCCATGGAGTATAAACCTCTGCTTAGGAGTTCTCCCTGACCTAGCACTTTACATGTCACTTCTGGGTGCTGCCCCAACAGGGTCCTTGGGACCCCTCTGCTCCAGGAGCTCTGTGCTCTGGAGAGGCCCCTGCACACCCCAGCTCACCCCCCTGCAGTGCCTGTGCACACAGTCTGTAAGAAGGCAAACTCCTACACTCCTCTGCAAGCACTACTGCACAGGATAACATCCACAGAAACAAAATCAAGATAAAGCCACTAATATTTTGCTTTGGAAACATATGAGATCTTAATTTTGACATTTGCCTGGAAAAACCAAGTTTGAATAATGGTTAATTAGTTGATTTCAATTATAGCTGTAATAAGTTTATCTGTTGAGAAAGTCTATTTAGTTTACAAGAGGATACAATACTTCTGCTGATTCTATGTCAATGCTTTGTTTGCCTACAGGCACCCAGAGAGCTGCAGCTACAACTGCTGCTGACTAAGCTACAGTGGGCAGAAAGTCTCCTTCAGGCATAGCTGGCTGTAAATTCTTTAATACTCTTAAGAACATGTTTAGTTGTCAGAGAGCTATCAAACCCCATTAAATGATAAATGGTGTCAGTCTTCTTTCAGAGCAAAGCCCAGATGCAAATGGTGCGCTGGAGAAGAAAATGATAGATGAATGAAAATACTGAAAAGGCAAACTTGAAAGACATACATTGCCTTTAGACATCAGTGCAGTGACAGTTCTCAGGAGAGGATGCGAGGGAAGCATCTGTCCTATTTCTGCTGCTGCTAGCATGGGGGAAATCAAAAAAGAAAACAAATGAACGGCACTCGGAAGCTGAAATTTGCCGGTTTTCTCCCAGCCTTGCCTTGTGCCCGGGATGATGCAATCCCAGCGAGCAGCACTACTGGGAGACATCCAGCCCTGGCAGCCCTGGACAGACCCAAACCACCTGCGTGTCCTCCCTGCACGTCCACGCAGACAAACCTTGCCACCGTCCTCGAGCCTGAGCTGGGGTCTCGCTCGAGAGTGCCACTACCATCAACCCCCCTTCCCACCCTCTTGCCGACTCTCCTGTCTTCATCCTGCTCACACGCTGCCACCCTTTGTGCCATGCAAAATGCTGCTCTTGAGCACAGAGGCTGGGATGGCAGCGTGGGATGGCACAGCCTGGCCTTTCTCTGGAAGACAGCGGAAGACACAGACCCGGATGGTGGCTCCCCCACGCACAGAACACCCCACCTGCTCTGCGTCAGCAGCTGTTACTGAGGCCAGGCTCCAGACCCCTGCCTGGCCAAAACCTTCCCCTGGCATGGGGCTCCCCTCTCAGCTGCATCTCCCATTCCCACCATCTGTCTTGCATTCAAACAGACAGAGGTTTGGACTCAGAAAAAGCAAAAAATAAAGCAAATAAAAGACTGCCTTCCACCTCAGCACTGGTGAGTGCTTGGGAACAGCTCTTCAAGATGCCTTTGGGATTTTACCCTGCACCAGGGAGAAACGATGCTCGTGATCGACTCCCACCATGCAAAGCAGTCTGCTCAGCCTCAGACACTATTTACAGGGGATGCTGAGCTCCAAGTGTTGGTGTTTGCAGGAGTAGTTGTGGGAGGGGGTTTTTTTTAATGGTTAAATTCAATCAGGAATGTGCCAAGATAGCATGAAATCAACTAAATGTAATTAAGCAAAAACTATTAGCTTGATTGCTAAACCAGTCTTCCTCTCATGAATATGCATGAGAATAATTGATATTAATTCTTTTCAAATCTGAGGCACATTAGTCCTACATATTATAGTGTACAATTTTTTGGAAAACTAAACCAGTTGCACTGCCGTTTTCTCACCGAAAGGCATAATTAGTCTTGCTGCAGGGAGATTTACTGAGTCATTGATACCATCCTGAGTTGCCACATAGAGAGGAAATTAGAACAGAGCTCAAGTGATGTTTTGTCTGCAAAAAACAATGACCTGTTTAACATTTCTTCCAGAAACGTGTTAGGAAAAGTGGCAAATCCATTTACCAGCATCAGCCACACTAATGACGTTATGGAGAGACAGGGAAGGCTGCAGGAGCAGTAAATCCCTACAGACAGGAAGGCAGGGGCAATGCCCTCTGCCTGTTGAATGCCCCTGATACCAGCACGGTGGGGCTAGCTGGGTGTCCGGGTGTCCCCGGGCTGCTCCCGAGGGCCAACTTCAGCTCCCTGGGGCTGCTGCTGCCCCTGGGCTCCCTCTGCAGCTCGTGGGGGCTTCTCCACTGGGTTTCAGAGGGCATTTTTTTTAAACTGATGCCTGGAATAAGGGCATAAAATTTAGGCTGAGGCATTTCTGCTGCCTCATAAGTTCTCCTTGGGGTGTGGCCTCTGACCAAGGTTTGCCTGGACACTTGCAGCCGGATGTAAGAGGAGCTTTGGTGGCAGCTCTTGCACTGATGGGGAAACCTCGGGCTCACACAAGGGATTACAGCTGTTGATTGTTTATTCATTGCAAGTACCCTGCAAAGGAATTGAATACTAACATTCTTCATTTTTTTCAAAAGAGACTTATGAAGCTTCTGCAAGTGGTGGGAAACAGACTTGCAGGATCACTCCCAGCTCTCAGCACCTTCCCAGTTCTTAGTTCTTCATTCTGCTAAAACCTTTTGCTTCCCTGTCAGCTTCTCGGCTTTCCATCATGCCCACACCCCTCCTCCTGTCTGGCAGGCAGACCTCGTGTCAGACAGAGGACTTTGATGCAGGGACACATTCACACGAGTCCACCTTCCCAAGCCAGGGTTCCCAAGGCTTTTCTCTACAGCAGAGCATGGAACCCTCGCTGACAGCTTTGGCACAAAGTGAATGAAGTGTTTTAATCTCAAGCACAGATGGTTCTTCCCTTTACAAGCACTAAACACTGGATTAGATGTCACATATTTAATAAATAGCAACAACTGTATACAAACTGTTTACAAAAGCAGCTAAAAGCTAATCCTTGGCAACTTATCATCCATATTAGCATGGGGCCATAGCAAGTGGTAAGTAGAGCCAGTGGACAGCAAATCTGCGTGAACATAAAAGAAAAGGCAGCTCTACATCAGCAGTTCAAAAAGAGAGTTTGATCTTGCCTCACTATGAGAGTTTTGATGCATTCCAGCTATAAATATAGAGGATGAAACAGAACTGTGAAGATGAGTACTTGGTTCTTTTTTGGGGCGCCTTTTCTTTTTCAATCTTTTTTTTCTTTTTTTTTTTTTTTGTTTGTTTATTGTTGTGTTGGTTTTGAGGTTTTTTTAAACTCAGTTTGAGCTCAGAAAATGCTCAAACTTTGAAGTGATCGCTGGCAGTCTGGGAATATTCACTCTATGCTTGCTGACTTCTGGACACTGACATGAAAACAAACCTTTCCAAAGCACAAGGGATAAACACCTGCTTGGACAGCCCTGGGCTATCCCATAGCCTTGCCAGCCCTCATCACAGCCTTTCCTACGTCCCTGCATCCCAGCCTGCTCCCAACAGGCCCCGTACAGCCCAGGCAGCAGCGGCACCTGCCTCACCCAGAGCAGCCCCTTCCTGCTCTCATCCTCCTGAAAAGTGCATTTACAGAAGAAAAAGAAACACAAAGCCCCACTGGCCACTTCGATAGGGAGCAGAACTGGGGTTTGTTTTGTTTCTTGGAGGGGTTTGCTGTTTGATTTTTAGTGGTTGGCTTACTGATATTTTGCACTTACCCCTGATAAAAGTCACCTGAAATTGTTTGGAAAATGCAGGTGTGCTGCCTTCCAGTGAAGAGAGGGGAGGGGAAGAGAAAGGTTTCCTGTAAATGGCAGCTGAACAGTGCCAGGTGGTACATCCTATTTTAATCCAAGTGGAGAATAGCAAAGAGGAGCACTGAATATTAAGGGAAATTATACACCTCACTGGGTTTTAGTGCATTTTTCAGTTACCTTTTTTTTTTTAATTTGGAGTTTCTGTGTTAATATAGGATGGTGCCACACTATACACTGGGTGGCAGAAATTAATCTTGTCATGAATGTACTTCTATGAAGGGCTGAGCCTTCCTGAGCCCTTAATTTGAGCTGATTGCACTGCCTCATTCTCATAGCAGCAGATTCTGGAATAGCAAAGTTGAACCTTGCTTGAACTTGTTGGCTACATTAGCACTGTTTTTCTTTCTCACCCCACCTCCATCCAGGAATAATAATACCCAGTACCCCCTTTTTAAAAATCCTAACAACCATCCTAGTAACTGTTTGCCAAACAAACACACACTAACATGGCATGCTGGGGAGAAGCACATTAAAGAGCCTGAGTTTTGTTTGGCAAAGATGGAACTTGTCATTCCAGGGAAACATGCAGTTTTGATGTCCTGGGAAACTCGGGATCTTCCGTCAGGCACACGGTCCCATTACCTCACACATCGAGCACACTGTGAGCGCGACAGCTTTGGGGTTTGCAGAATACACACAGCATGTGGCCTGGGGCCAGGTCACTTCTGGTTTGTGTTTCTGGTCTGAAATGCCATTGCGGTTCAGCTGGATGCTCCTCGCCTGGACTCGCTGTTCTCCTCTCAGAGCAGGGCTCTGCCTGACTCATCCTGCTGCGGTTCCAGGTCACTGCAGGGAAGCAGCTCAAGCGTGGTCTGGACGTTTCAATTCAGGCTCTGCTTGGCCAGCAGAAAACACCCCATTCCCCGAACACCCCCAGGCTGGGACACGTCCGAGTCCCAGTCTGTGCAGAGCTGTCCCACCCCGCTGCAGGAGCCGCGGGCAGCGCAGGGGCCGTGACCCGGAGAGGCCGGGCCTGCAGCGCGAGGTCAGGCCCGGCCGCCCCGCGCTCCTTCAGCCGCTGGATGAAGCTCTGCCTCCCATCAGGCTGCATTATCCCTAACGAGCTCTGGCAGATGCTTCAGCTCTCTGCTCTGCCATCAAGACAAACTGGTGAGAGCCACCTTCCCCAGGGCAGCTTAACCCTTCCCACGGACGCCTGCTCGTCCGCCGGGGAGCCCAGACACGAACTGGGTCCGGAGCCGGGCAAGGGAGCGGCTCTCGCTGCTGCCAAGTGCTGATTGCTGACCTGGGGAGTCACCTCACAGCCTCCCTGCTGGAAGCAGCGCTCCCAGGGGCTCCTGATGTTCCACATGTCTGCAGAAACAGGTACCTATTTCTCTGCTGCCATTTGGCCTCATCCTCAGTGCAGCATAAAATGGCAAAATCCCCAACAGAGCAGGATTTGCAAAAGATCCCAGCTCCAATGCAGGCATTAAAACATGGCTTTTCATTGCACGCAGTATCCAGCACCTCTCACCGATAGCACTTGTGACAGTCACCCGCTGCCTGGTGCCACTTGCTGGACCTGGCCTGATGGGAAGCTGCTCAGCAGGTTTGGAAATGAGACACAGGGTGAGCCCAGCACAGGGAGAAACTTACTGCTGAGTGGGGAAAACATGTCCAGTCCAAACTGGGAGTTGTTTAAAGAAGGCAAAATAATAAGGGAAAAACCACTCAGCATGCCAGGGAAATAAGTTTGTAAGAATTACCAAGGGATCTAGGAACAACCTTTCAATGGTTGCAATCTGGCACAGATGTGAATGAGCATCCCTGGCAGCTGAGGGCTCTCTCTCCATGTGCTACATGGAATGAGCTGGCAGTTCCCAAGGCGGTCCCAAAAGACTCATCAGAGCAGCTAATATTGGCTAATTGTTTTCCTTTATTCCTTGGAATGAAAAAAGAGTCCTAAGGGCAGTGACACTGGAGCCATGTGTCCCAACTAACCTGCTGCAGGTTATGTCAGTCTGCTCTCTCCTGCATCCTCTTCATGGGGCACAAAGCATGTCTGTTCCCATGGCCACTCTCCCCTGGGAAAGCAAGAGGAAGGAAAAAATGTGCTGCTCTCTATTTATGATTGCCCTGCCTTTCCTGCAGCCAGGCTGAAGGCTCTGACTTTTTTTCACTCTCTCTTTCTCATTTCTCTGTCAATTGATTGCTCACTGCCGGAGGGTATTATTGGCTTCAAAAGCTTCATTTTCTGGTTCCTGAGCTGCTCATCTTCTCCTGGCTCATTGCTGTTAGTGGAGGTCAGATCCAAGTCCCAGAGTCATTAAGCTGTTTTAGATTTGACCTTGAGAGCTTCTTTTGCTCACCCCATCACATGAAACAATCCTTTGATCATTGTAGGCATATACTTTAAAAAAAAAAAAATCCAGTGGGCAGAGATTATTTAATCATATCAGTGGTGAGTGGAAATAAGCTGGAACCAAAACATTCCCAGCCAGGTTTAAAGAATACCAGTGCCTGGGGGCACCCTTGCTCACTGTGGTGCTAGGGGCTGTGGCACACACCAAAAACTTGCTTCAGTTCTGTAACTGAGCAGCAATTGTGCTCTGGCCCCAACTTTTCCTGTGCTTAAATTCAAGGGTTGCAAGATGCAGTTGTGTAATTTACATGAAAATTACAGCCTGTTCCTGAAGTATTTCCACCTGGAATGGCAATTCCTAAACTGCAACTTTCAGCAGTCACCAGTGAAAGCACAAGACAAAAAGAGATGGGAGTAGTGAACCCTGAACTTCTGTGCCATGCTGTCCAATCTCATCTGGCGTGGCTGGGGAACCACAGAAAAGATGGTGGTAAAAATACAGTGGTAAAAATGCCTTACAGAAAACATCTTTCTGAACTAAAAGCTGCTTATATACTGTTCCCTGCAGTACTCTAGAGAATTGGCTTGTTTTGCAAGGTCTCATGAGATTCAAATCTTTGACATGAGGTTTCTGCTATCCTCTGGGCAAAAACATCTCTATCAGACTATTGAGTAGTCAGTGGATTTGTTTAGGAAGGGGTTCCTTAGTTTGGCATTACCAGGAGCAGCCACCTCTCCTGGGCAGGCAGCAGGCTGGGCACAGGCTGTCCTTTCCTGCGGTGAATAAGCCAGACGTGGAGCTGCTACTCCAGCAGCTAAGCTTGACTGGCTTTGGGCAAGTTGGATGTCAAACCAGACACACTGGGGTATTCTGGCTGACACGCTGCTCTTGGACATGTGAAGAGGCACTTGGCTGTATTAAAGCTGCCACATCTAAGAGGTGACACTGTTGGAAAACAAATTAAAAATCCACACATACTTTGTCAGCAGGGCAGGAGGGGGAGGAATGGGTCCTGTTTAAAGATGTCTTAATCAAATCCATCCCCTTCTACACCTCTAGGTTTTGCTCCAAAGTCCAGTTAAACCACAAAGCTACTAAAGATCCCAATTACCAAAGGGAGAGATAATGAAGATACAAAGAAAGAGAATTAGTGGCAAAGCCGTGCTCCTGGATTGTTTCAGTACTCCATGGGAGAGCACTGAGTTCCTGACAATTTACCTTTCAAATCTCTCACATAAAACAACTCTTGAAAATTGCCAAAATATTATTAACACAAACAGCAACAAAGAGCAGAGTGGCTTTGTCAAAGCGGCAGCAAAGGCTGCTCTCCCCAGCTGCCGAGGGCAGCGACTGACGGCCACGCCGGGCGGGTTTGGCTCCATGTGCACGGGGGTGCAGGATGTGGGACCCCCTCCCTGCACCACTGCACCCCCACGAGTGGGAGGTCATCAGTCTTGCTCACACACTGGGCATGCTCCTGCTGCAGCCTGAGCAAAACTAGCTTAAACAGAGGATTTTCAAAGATTGGAATCCAGCATGTAATGGGTCTCCTCCTCTTAGGGCCACCTTCTGCAAAACCCCTCTCTCTGCACCAAAAAATAATTCCCAGAGAAATGAGCTTGAAACAAATGTGGGACCATGCTCAGTCCCTGTGAAAGGCAGCCTGGAAGAAGGGGTCTGGAGTGCATCTTGCAGGGCTCACCTTTCTCTTCCAAGACTTTTCCCTCCAGGTTTGGATGCTCAGCAGAATCTCACTCGGATCTGGTATGACCTTCCAAACTTGCTGTTTGCAGAAAAAAATGCAGCCAATTTCTTTTTATGTGAAGATGGTGGAAGAAGTAAAAGAAATGGGAAATTTGGAGGGAATTGGACAGTTTCTCAAGGAAAAATGTAAGTGTTATTGTTTAAAAAAAATTCTTTTGAAGAAAAAAGTAACAATCACCAAGTCTCTGTGTTTGCAGCACAGTGGCTGTGATGCCTAAAGATTTTATATTTTTTTTCATATATTTGTAGCCTTATAGATTTTTAATCTACAGTTGTATGGTTTCTAGTACTTTTCCTGCTTTTTCTCACAATAAGCTAACCCTTACTAACACATTCTTGAAGATCTGTTTAGTCTTATCCTTAAGAAGAGAATTTCTGACAAGGACGTCTTGTTTTCCACCAGAACTTAAGAGACATAACAAGAAATGGGGCAAAGAAAGCCCTGGACCAACTCCAAGGGGCTGACCCAAGGGTGGGTTACTGGGGCAGCCGGTCTCCTACTGGATGTACCTGCTAGATACACTAATTAATTCACCTAATAAAAATTGTAGAAATCCTTTATCATGTGTGTGCAGAGCCATATTTGTGCACTTGAAAGCTTTCATTAAAGAGTTACTTTTTCTATTACCACTCTTAATACCATTTGCAAAGTTTTGTGGTTTTATTCCAGGCAACAGCTGCTGCTTTGAAATCACTCTGGCAGATGTTATTTTGGAGTATTTAAGCCAGGCTCTTGCTGTCACCATCTCAATGTTCTTGGCTTTGTTACTGTTTCTCTGTTTTATTATTCTGAAGAAAATAACTCTGTTAGTGTTCTTTTTCTGGCAAGGAAGGGCTGTGCCAGCAGCAAGTGGACGGACTCCAGGTGGCGGTGGCTCAATGCACGAGTCCCTTCCTCCTGCTACAGGCAGGTGCAGTGTCACTGGGATTTCCCTCCTGTGGCACAGGGGTTTTATGCCTCCCGTGCTCCCTCATGGAGCTCCTGAGCTGAGCTGCAGTCCTGTGGCCAAATCCTGCTGAAGGTTGCGGGTGTGATGCCGGGGCCGGGTGAAAGGGTTGCACATGAGCGTGCACATCCCACGGTCTGCCCTGTCCCCGCCTTCACGAGGGTCTGTGGCACAAGACCTGGACTTCACAGAAAGACCCCAGTCCTTATTACACAGCTACAGCTGAGCTCCTCCATCGGGGTCACTGCGTGCATGGGGCCCTGCTGTGCTGCCTGCACAGGGGGCTGGGTGCCAGCAGACCCAGCAGCACCCGTGACTGTCCTGAGCACAGGCCAGGAACCAACCTGGCTTCAGCAAACTGTGCTGAATTCACCTGGTGACAGCTTGATTACCTGCCATTGCTTTCAAGGGCTTATTAGCTGCCTGCTGTTCCAGTAGAGGTTGGTGCTCTTACAGCCTCCTGCCTCTGAGCAGTCCTTAACTGTCCCCTGAAAACCCTGCACCCAACAGGTACCCAGGTAATATACCAGCCAAGGCTTCAATGTCTATATTTAAGAGGGTGACCCTAGTTTGGGAAGCATTTTGAGGGGGACAATCTGTAATTTGAAACAGTTTAAACAATGTTTTAACTAATCCTGTAAAATACTGTGATGCCAAGCTAGAGCTTTGGGTTAAATTATACCCCCACAAAAACCCCAGTGTGCACAGGCAGCTGCTGGAGCTGTGGTTACGGCAGCCCCCGTGGGTGACACCGCAGCAGCGCAATCAAACCTCGGGAAACCCGCGCGCTTCCCTGTGCCCCCCGCTCCGGAGCTGTGCCCCCGCACGGGGCACGAGCCCGAACCACCTTTTCACAGGAAATGCTTCAAAAGAGCCAAGCGTGTCTGCTTGCTGGGGGAGGTTTCTGGGCTGCTTCTTTTCCCAGTTCAGGCTGCTCCAAAAAATAAACACAGAAACTGCTCTGCACAATGTTTCTTGACACAAAGCCACTGCTCTGCTGCGTTGCCTGCGACAGTGCCACCATAAAATACACGTTCCTTGTGCTCTCTATGCTGACATTCCCAGCTTGCGGCTTAAAAGTTGACTTATTCCCCCTTTCTCAGCCCTCTCCCACATCACCTCCTATGGAGCCAGGAGTATAAAAACACTAAGCCTCGTTGCTAATGGCCTAAGCAAATGATTTAATCAGTGATGTAAAAGGAGTCATGAGACTGTAGGATGGAAAAAATGCTGGATAGACAGTAAGACTAATGAGGTAATGTGTAAATCCAGGCATTTGCTAACAGATGAGACATGGCAGAGTTGACATGTATATTAAATGGGACATAAAAACATAGACAAAACAATAGCCCAGGTTGGCCATAGCTTGATTTACGCAGTGGAAACATCTTTTCCTCTGAAGGCAAAGGCAAGAAACATAGAAGGCTGTGCTTGGTAGTAAAGTCACAGCATCGTGACTGGAGATGCAAATGCCTGTATCCAAACACAGCTGGCTCTGCAGCTCTGGGGTGAGGCTGTCTCAAGCAACAAGTTTCCCTGGGCTCTGCAAGATAAACCAGCGTCGCTGTCCCCACAAGGAAAGGGGAGCCAGACATCCTGGGACACCTCGGTGGGACACCTCGGGAGCAGCAGCCCAGGTTTGCAGGAGCCAGAGCACAGGGCTTGCTTGTGCTGGCCACTCCCTGCAGGGCAGCTCCGAAAGCAATCTCAGCTGCTCTGCAAAGGGAAATCCCTCCGTGCAGAGGGTAACCCCAACTCCCACCTCGGGCTGTAACATCTGCGTGCAGACAAGCTCCCAGTTCACACCATCGGCGATGCCGACGGGCACGGTGGTACCACACCAGTCCCGAGGCTGGGATGAGACATCTGCTCCCCCCAGGCCGGGCACTGCTCGGCAACAGAGCCGAGCGACAGCTCCTGGGGCCGCCAAACGTGACAGCAGCAGTGTGCGCTCCCGAAAAACACCAGCTGCTCCAGGTGAGGGCAGGAACGCCGGGGAGGAGAGGACTCAGGAACAGGAGCAAGGTTTACTATGGGATGGCTAATGAGGCAAGTCTGTATTTTTGCCTGCCTGCTCTTACTGGAGAGCCCCTTGGAAAATCCTGGTGGTGAAATGCAGAAATCCGTAAAGCAAAAACCCTGAGTCATCTGTCTCAAACTGTCATAGCAGCTTCCCCTGTCAATCCACATGACCCACTCAATTCTCATCCATTTTCTTCATTTTGGGGGAGTTGTGAAAAATAACTACAACCATTCCAACTGATTGGTTATAACATATGCTCAATCTGCAGTAATTTGGCCAAATTCTCCTAAGGCTGTACCACATCTTAGGCTTTATATAACCCAGACAGTAGCACCAGACACAATGAGGGGACTTGGTGTCTGCCCTCAGTGCTGCTGTGCCTCGGGCAGACAGGCCACAGCTCAGTGCTCTGCAGCAGCTCAGACAGGGGAAAAATAATATAAAAAAAGAACATAGTTACTAATGTCATTTTCCATTGAGACAGTGTGTGAAATCAATCTATCATGCTAAATCTACAAGTTCCAAACTGTATACATAAGGTATATTAAGGGATTTGGAAAGATTAAGACTAGCTCCTACGCGTCTGTGTGTGTATAAGCACCGATTGTTTTATCTGTGAATTACCTGCTGCTGCAGAAAAGGCAGAGATAAGGAAAGCAGCCTTGTTGGGAGCAGCATCAGTGGGAATATTCGCTCAGAGCTGAGCTCTGCCTCTGCTCCTCGGGGGTTGTGAAAGCATCCCGGAGGGGTGTTGCCCTCCAGAGCCAGGGGAGCCCGAGAGACCCGTGTGGCCCCGAAGCCGCCGGCCCCGGCCCGTGTGCTCAGCACTGGCCGGGCTGCGCTCCCGGGCCTCGCTCCCTGCCCGGCCAGATGATGTCCCCGGCTAACCAAGGTGTTCCCAATGGCTCTGCCACCTGCCTCCTCCTCTAAAAAAGCGCTGATCACCTCCGTGTTAAAAAAATACAGCATTAAAATGCCGTAGTGACTGGAGCCAGTGGGAAGAAGCTCCTTGCTCAGAGCGGGAGGGGATCCCAGCGTGGCCTTCAGCGTGGCAGAAATTCCTCATGGAGCACTTGGGACAGCCTAAGCGAGAGCTCGGGTCTGGGTGCTTTTCAAACTCCCTCTTGTTTGTGGTGAAGCTCGCTCTTCCCTGCGCCCCGACAGCCACCAGGGTTTGTGGCTGTTCCCCGTAAATGACCACAAAGGCTCAGCCGGGCTCCGCGGGACCCGGCAGGGCTCCGGCTCCGCTCGGCAGCGCCCAGGACCCGTCTCTGCGGCTCGCAAGACGCGCGGATGGAGTTTCCCGTTCACGGGACACGGCCCCGCTCTCGCCTGCTGCCTCCCGCAATCCCCGCAGCACGGCCGGCGGGATGAACCGGCAGCGCTGCTGCCGGCTGACCTCGGGCTCACCTCGCCCAACGCACCCGGACTTTAGTCCCAGGATTATGTCAGGGGAAGCGCTTACAAGGAAAGATGTTCCACGGGACAGCAGATACTGCCTGTCGCTGTCAGTGGCAAATCCCGGCCCCCCGGCACGATGGAACATGTGCTGTGTTTTGTTCCAAGGCGCTCACCTGGGCTGGCTCCCGCAAACCTGCGGAAGGCAAGATTCCTTTCCCCAGCGTTCGCAGCGTGCGTAACTGCGGGTTATAAAAAGCATCCTCTGAAAAGATTTTCCTACTGGGTAAAGGCCCATTACGAGGACTTCCTGGCTTAGGCAGCTGTATATAGCAGCAGTAATCCTATTATGCTTATCCTAAACTGTCCTCCACCGAGCAGTGAAATGAACTTTACAGAACACTAGAAGCCTAATTAAGCCTCCAAGCCTGCTGCGAGCAGCTCAAGTCTGCCTCTGTGCAGCCGCAGGGTCACGTTATCATAGAAAACACAAACACCTGTGCCACACACCCCAAAGGCTGTTCCCTGTCTTCAGATAGCTGGTTCGAGTAAATACAATCAAGTTCTTTGTAGGAAGAGCTGTCCTACTAATTCTTTATCACCGAGAGCCCAAATCCATGCCCACATACCCACGGCAATAACTCTGCCCTCGCAAATAGCTGTGCTAAGGCTGAAGGCTGCTCACACACTTCTGTATTTTTGTTGCACAGCTGTGAGGATAAAGAAACCTGGTACTGATCAGTGAGGCCCTGAGCCTGGCCTTTCTGGAGAGGCTGTGTAAAGAAGCAATATTACACCTATAGCCAGTGAAAGACAGCTGGGGTGCAGCAGCCCTGGTGCCTGAACAGCTGCCTCAGGCTGTGCCACGGGTGTCAAGGCAGATTTGAATGGCCTAGCTGCTTCATTCCAGCTGCATGAAGTTGGATCACAACATCCATGTTTCTCCCAAACACCTTTTCACACCTGACAGTCTTTGAATTCCTCTAGAAAAAGCTGAATATCAAGGAGCTTTCCTGGGCAGAAACCAAAGGTATGAACAAGGGGAGAGAAGCTGCAGTTGCAAAGGGCTAAATGGGTGATTATCCTGAAATCTTAACATTGCTAACTACTGTCATTGCTTTAAAACCCCAGCACAGCTCTCAGTCCTGCACACAGCACGGGTCTCCCCTGCCACGGCACTCTGTGTGATGCACTCCCAGGCCTGGACAGGACCAGACCTGACCCGAGGATGTCACAGCACATTTGCAGCACAGAAAGAGGTGCTGCAAAAGTGTGTATGGCCAGCATGGCTTAACTGCTAACCACCACTAAACATGGATTTCTATGACTTTTTCAGAGCTTCCTTGTGCCTTTTCCTAATGGAGGGTACCTCTGACATTTAGCTCTAGAAATTAATATCTATGACATTTAGCTCATGAAATTAAGAAGGCACCCACAAGGATCATTGAAAACAGACTGAGACAGGCTAAATATTTGTGCTCTTGTCTTGCCTGGCTGGTAACCCAGATACTATTAGTGAAGCACAACTGGGTCATGAGAATTAATATTAGCATCAGCGTTAGCTGCTTTATTTACAGCACTGTAGCTGTCAAAAGTTGTGGTAGCTTAAAAGGAACACGGTTTATTCATGCTGACACTAGCAGTGGAATAGCTGGATGAAGGCTGGCTGGCTCCTCAGGACCAGGCTGGGCCCATGGCAAGCACAGACCCAAGCTGGGCAAATGCCCTGGGAACGGTCTGGACAGTGTGGGGTGAGGGGGACAGCTTGTCCCAGTCCACATGGGCCAGCAAAAGCATTGGCTGGCAACACAGCCTAACAATATCCACTGGCTTTCTGCACTGCCCAAACCAGAGTAAGAGTTTCTGAAAGAACACAGGATGGGAAGACCCTTAGGTTATGGTTAAGTTATAAAAACTCTGATCACTGTTTCAATGTAATTAAGGAATTAATTAACTTCCCAGCTCAGTAATTATGGAAGCTTCAGCCCCATGAAGTAGCACCACATCCCATAGGTCCCTGTGGGTCTGACAGTGGTCAGTATGTGGGAATACCCCACGGGTCCTGTTTGGGCAGTGCTCAGAGGGGTGTGAGTGCAGTCAGACTGGCAGGAACCTGAGCACACAATCAAGTGTGATTAACCTTGAGCATACATTACTGCTCAGCTTTCCAGAAACCCCACCCTAGTGCCCCCCTCCCAATCCTGCTCACAGCAAACTGAATTCCTTGAACAAGAAGGGCTTCCAGAGACCAAGGTGATGCTTCACTGCACCCCCTCCCACCTTCACTTGCAAATCCCACCTAATGATTACACAGAATTCCTCCCAGCAGTAAAAGCTCCAGGAGTACAAAGTAGAAGTGTTTGGAATACTTGAAAATACTAACAAATGCTGCTCCTGGATCTGAGGAATGAGTTGGTGCTGTTTTGTTGCTCTCTGCATTGCTGTTGTGGGGTGAAGAGATTGGTCCAAGGGCTGCTCTCCTCACCAGAGGTTCATGGGAAGGGAATACAGGGAGAACAGACAATATATGAAGAACTGGAAAAAAAGAGTTGCTCTGGCTGGTTATTTCTGACAAAGAGCTCTGAGCTTCTGTTGGCTTTAGTTTTGCTAACTGTACTTTTTAATTTTGGCAAGGATGCCTGGAGCCCAGGAAAGGAATGCACTGTATATATAATTATAAATCAAAATATAATACAATAAGTAAAATGAACACTGAAAAATACCACTCACTAGCTGCATATGACATCTACCTAATTGTTCCAGGCTGTGAGTCACCACTTGAATTAAGGAGGTGCAGCGAGGCGGTGGAGGGCCAGCTCTGCAAAGGTAGTTGGGCTCTGATTCCCCTGGCACCTGCCTCGTGTTGAAGTCAAATCCAAATCCAACTCAGCTTCCCACCAGGGCCCTGAGCTCAGCCCTGTCCCACTTCAGTGCCCTCGCACAAACCTCAGCACCAGGCTGTACCTCCTGTGTTATATAGGCAAAGAGTTAAATGCCTGAGAAATGGGATCACAGACCTGAGATCAGCCCAAAGCAGCAAAAGAAATCCCGGGCTGGGGCAGAGCTAAACATCACCGTAAAAGGCAGACACTGGAACTTCCAAGAGATGGACACCTACACCAGGGCAGTCCTTTCCCATAGGAAAAAAGAGAGAAAGAGAGGCTGCTGCCATGCCCTGAGGGCTGGAGCACATATTTGTGACTAGAGGAGCCAGTCCAAACTCTAATCCCTGCTCTGCCAGGCTGGAGCAAACCTTGCAGTGAGGGAAACAACCTGAGTGCTGCTGAGCTTTAGTGCTGGGGCATGGGAGGCTGTGAGGAGCAGAAAAAAGCTGGTGCAATTGGTGGTTATAAGTGACCAGTTAATCACAGAATATCCTGAGTTGGAAGGCACCCACAAGGATCATTGAAGTGCAGCTCCTGGCCCTGCACAAGACAGCCCCAAGAACACCACCATGTGAGAATAAGGATTTAGGGAATGGAAATGTGAGGGTGAGAGGGACAAGGATGCGAATTCAAGAGGTTTCTGCTGGTGACATTAACGCCCTGAACGAAAGATCAAATTTGCATGAAGATAATGAGCAGGAGGATGGGTGTAAGAAGAAAACATCACCGTGTGTGCAGCCACACACTCCCCAAACACATCTGCACACACAGACCTGTGCCCTGAGCTGCAATGCCCAGGCCAAGCCATCAGCCACAGGCAGGACCTTCCCTGAGCCCCTGTTCCTGCTGCCCCTGTGACAGGTGCTTGTGGACTTCCAAAAACCAGCAGTGCAAATAATTCAGTGCTGCTTCTCTGCAAGGTGTCAGGACTCCACCATAATAAATCACGATGATTTCACAGCAACTTTAAGCCAGTTTCCATCCTGCTGTCAAAGCCATGTGTCCTTGGCTTTCAACTGCTTTCTCCCCACTGGAATTCAGCCACCTCTGCACTGGGACACACAGGGATTTTAATCCTGTAATTGACAGCATCAATCCTGGCCTCAGGGGCTTCCCTGGGAGCGAGGAACATGCTGCAGCATCCTTCAGTTCTGTCTTCAGACAATCAAATATTTCCAGCAAGCTGTTAATCTTTGAGAAGTGAGCTGGGCTTTGGTCATCATTACTTAAATGAAGTGGATGGCAGAAGGTAGGTACCTGAAACCTCAATAAAAACCCCAGCCAAAAGCTGTGAATATTTCATTCCTCTGCTAGAGCAGCAGCTACAGGATGTGACAATGCTGATGGCTTGCTGTCTTGCAGCTCTGGCTGGCCCAAACGAGGAAAAAAAAGCCTTTATTACACATTTTTCTTTACAGGATTCCAGAAAAGCTCTTGGTCTTTCTTCCAGGTCAGCCTGAGGAGACTGGGAGTATTTCCTTCGCAGCAGTTTTAGTTCCTAAGGCGCTCCAGGTTTGTGATGCTTGGGACGGCAATGACAACGATTACAGCCCATAAATCGAGGCTCCCAACCACCTTGTGTGTGGTTTCAGCAAAGCAGATTTGTTTACGGCATATTAAGGGCACTGGGAGGTTTGAGCATTTTTACCAGCTGTTCCTTGTGATCTTTTGGCAGCTCTCAGGATGTCACTGTCATTCCCAGCACATCTCGAGATGGCTCTCAGAGGCCCAGGGAATGGCAGCCAGGCACTTGGGCACCCTCCTGGAGGTTCACTGTGCCCTGCACACTCTGCTGTCTTTGTGAAAGGAAAATCCCCCCATGCTGCTGTGCCTTGGAGTGTGAGAGGTCTGCAGGTCAAGAAGCTCCTCTCATTGAATGCAAGATGCAAAGATAGAAAGGAAGAACACTTTAAAAATATTATTTTAGTCCTTTCAGAGCTTCTCACTAGAAGCTTTGGAATTGCTGAGAGAAACAAAAAGGTATTAATTGGGATGCTGAAAATAGAGCCCCTTGCTCTCAGGCTGAACCTGGACAGGGACTTTCCAGAAGATCTCACAGCACGCCTGGTTCATGTGATTGTCCTTCACAGTTACTCCTTCTGATCTTTTGATCCACATCTGTTTTCCTCTGCAGGAAATCAACTGCCGTGCTTGGTGGTTGCTCCTTCATCTGGTGAGGGATGATCTTTATGGTTCTCATAAGACCTTCAAGATACACAGGCCGTAATTTGGGTGTTCTCTTTCTTGCACATCAAATTAATTTTTGATTTGCTCCTGCTACAGAGTTTTTTTGTGTAACATATTTTCTTTCTTCACTGATAATGCTTCAAGTGACTGTGATACATTTACCTGTGAACTCCAGCAGTACAGAGCACACTTTGTCCTGAGACAAGGCTCACCCACTTAATGCAAGGAATTAACTCAGATACTGCTGATGGCCATGTTGATGCAGTACCCGCTCTTGACACCTTCAAACTTGATTACAGGCAAAGGGGCCCTTTGCAGGGCCATCAGGATAACCAGAGACTGAAGGGCTTTACTGTGTTCACAGACCAAGCTTATCTCAGCCACAATTTAGGCTGATGAAACAATCAGTCCCACTACTCCACAGAACAAGCTTTTAAAACCCTGCCATTATTAAAGGTTAAAAAAAGCTGCAGTCTCTCAGCTCTTCGCAGTGCAAAACGGCACAAATTAGTATAAATTGGTGCCTCAACACAACTGTATAATTTGCATTTAGACTGCTAAAGAGTTGAACACAAACCTACACTGAGAAGGAGAAGAGCAGTGTGCACAGTGACCCTGCTGAGCCAGGAAAGAAGCCGTGGGGTAGGGACCAAACGACAAAGGGACTGGGCATGACTGGGCAGGGTAGGAACGATGGAATGCCTGGGGAGAGGCGGTCACAGCCAGGAGGAATAGCACTTGCTGTTGAAGCACACAAACTGGAATTAGGTAGTCTGGGTCCTTTCCCAATTATTGCATTTTGGATTTGTTCTATGACCTTGGGTAAATAATTTATTCTCTTTGTGCACAGCTTCCTCATCTGTAAAAGAAGGTTAATAGCTACTGCTCAGAAAGGTTGGCATTTCCTGGCTTAGGTGAAGGTATGAGTCAGGGCAGACTTTGGCAGATGTGCTAAGAGACACCATAGAGGTAAAAAGTGCAAATAATTGCTATATCTTTTACCTGAGGTAGGTGTTAAGCACAGATGTGACAATGGTGCTGTGCTGACCAGAGGAGTTGCCTGCCATAGCAGCAGGATGAGCTGCCAGGCCAAGAAGAATACTGGAATATTGTATTTTCTCTAGGTTTTTCCAACCTAACTGTAATGCACAGTAGATGTATCACTTGGAATCTTGTGTGCTGGCTGAGGGTGATACAAAAATCCCTCACATACAGCAGCTTGGATGTGACCATCTTTTCAACCCCTTTCTACAGAAGCTGCTGTTCCTAGTGCACAACACTCCTCCCTACAGAGCCTTCCTGTCTGCTTTTGGTACCTAAAATGGAATTTTGGGGTCCATAACCAACCATTCTACTGGACTCCAGAGTAACTGTGAGAATCACGCAGTGGGACGTGGAATAATCACACAACATTCAGTGACCTGATCAACACAGCAGCTGATGAAGCTGATAGCATAGTCTGACCAAAGTACTGAATTTCTGTGAATAGCCAGCATTTGCACCAATACAGGTAGAGAATTTAAATCCCAATAAGTAGAAACCCTCTTAAGTCACGCTAAAATGCTGATGGTCCATGTAACTTTATACTTCTTGTTTCCAATAATATTGGTAACGTACAGAGTCTCCTTCATGGTAAGTGCTCGTAGAACACTAACTAGGAATTCACTGTGCTACTCACCCTGCTGTTTCTCAGTGGTGTGAAAATGTAGAGCCCAGCTCGTTCTCAGTGTATCAGTGCTGGCCTCAATCCCTGCAAGTCGCTTATTTTCATCTCAGTGCACAGCAAAGAGAAAATCCAAGAGCAGTAATGCTGTTGTGGCATCAGCCTCTGGCAGCCTCTGTCTCACCAAAGGGACATGTGGGAACTGGGCACAGGGAGCAGAGGGAGCACAGGGAGCAGAGCTGGGACGTCTGGCAGGGCAGGGCCCCTCTGCGGTGTCACGGCCAGCGCCGCTCTGCTTCCTGAGGGGTGTAAAACAACCACTCTGTGCCCCACCAGGGCACAGGCCATGCACTGCTAAGGTGAATAATAAACCAGCCTGCACTGCAGATGATTTCTCCTGGTCACGTAACAGTGAACAGCATCCCTATAATTTTACTGAATTGCTTAGATTCCTATATCTTTTATAAAAAAGAAGCCATGTGCGCATATAAGGGAGCTCACATTTTAGGAGTTTCCTATTATAGATGTCATTCCCAATGGTTAACTCATCCAAGTGTGACTTGAGTAGCCCACATCATCAATATTAAATGTGACATTTACTATCAAGAGCAAAGTTTTGGGGCTGCTGCCAGCCCCACTCACTGAGCCGTAAATATTTTGATCACGGAGCAGGCAGAAGGAGCGGCTCAGCCCTCGCTCGTGGCCGACTCCAGCGGGGAGCAAACGGGTGTTCTCAGAGAGCCCCGAGGGGCTCTGCAGGGGCAGCCTTGGCAGAGCCTCCTCAGCTGGGGAGCCGAGGACACCTGGACACCAGCTGAAGTCTGGCAAGCGATGTGTGCAATGACTGACCCTCCGGTGGTGTTTTACAAACAGTTTGCTGATGGCTGTGGCCAGCCTGGAGCTGCAGGTGTCTGGGGTGTTCACACATCAGCTAAACCACGCACATCCATTCACATCCACATCCCGGGAGCGCCTACCCGCGCTCTGGGCTGGATTTTGCTACAGCTGCTCTGTGACTGGAGCTGCTGGAGGCAGTGGGATCCCTGCTACGCCACACACAGAGGCACAGACCCGAGGAGCTGCTGCCTGAAGAACGTTATCGCTGTGATTACACCTGTCCCACAGCAATGACGCTGCGGAACAGAGCAGAAGAAAGGCCCTTGTGAGGGACCTCCACAGCAGAGCTTTCTCCTTGTATCTCACCCTTCCAAAGCCACCCCGAGCCACACTTCTCAGTGCTGCAGACCGAAGTGTTCCGTGGCTGCAAGCTATGCAATGCCTCCTTTCCTCACAAAAAGGAATATTTTGGCAACTACATGATCTGCCAAAAAATATATCACTCAGCTATGGCAGTAAGGAAACACCAAAGAAATACTGGCAAATAGTTGGGGATTTTTTTCAGAGGTCAGTATTTCAAGGGGAAGACTTTTTGGAAGACTACCAACAGTGTTTTTCTGAATGTGACCCTACAACTACACATGATGAAGAAGTCTGCAAGGTCTCATTACTAAGGAATGGTAAAATATAATAAAAACTGCAAATACCAAACAGCTTCATTACTCCCATTATCGTCTTCTATCTTTGTTTAATTGTATGTATCCATTTTTAATAAAGAAACTTCATGTGCCTATGAGTTAGAACTTACTGAGAGAGACTTTCATCAATTGCAGAAGCACATCCAGGCTAGCTGGGTCATGTAGCCAGAGAAACAAGGTGGAGCAGGATCGAGCACCTTAGTTATTCTGGTGTGCATGAGGAACAGAAACACTTGTTAAACTCTGCTCAGTGTCATTTAATGTTATTAGCCCTCCTGGACCAGAGGGATTTTACTGCTCTTCCAGATAATGACAAATGGTGCAGCTGGACAGAGATGAGTTATTCACTCCCGTGATAATTGCTGTACAATGATATTAAAGAAGCATTCACCAAAAACTTCCCTGGTTAATGATATTTAATTCATTATTAAATGCAGTTCATTACTGTTGGAAATAAGGCCATTTAGCAGCCATCAGCTTTGCTAATATTGCTGAATGTCTTGCAGTGGTCAGACAGTAGGGGGGAAGGCAAGTTTTCAAAATATATTTTCACTTCAGAATTAAAAAAAAAATCTGCCAGTATTTTGTAATGAAATAATGCCTAATGTCATCTGAATCTCTTGCTTCCCTGTAAAATCAGAGTAGTCAGTTTTTTGCTTCTAGAACTAACATCTCCTTTATATGATATTTTAAAGGTGAATTTCAGTGCAAGAAAATCTCTGTATTCAGCACTCGTTGCCCTCCTACTCCCCACGTGCTGTCCAGGGGCACAAGCATTTAAACCACAGCCTGTCTCTAAGCCCTTCCTCGCTGCCGCTGAGCCCACAGGTTCCCCCCAGCAGGTACGGATGCTCCTGCTCTCACAGGTGCTCCCAGCCAAGCTCCAGCCCTGGCAGCGCAGCCCCCACGGGAGGGGCCGGGGCTGTCACCCAGAGCAGGTCCCACCGGGGCTGTCACCCAGGGCAGGTCCCACCGGGGCTGTCACCCAGGGCAGGTCCCACCGGGGCTGTCACCCAGGGCAGGTCCCCCTGCACCCCAGCACACTGGGGCTGCTCATGTGCCAGAGGCGCCGATGGTGCTCTACTTCCAAAGCTCATTAGGGAAAGGTGTTCAGTGACTCATGTCTAATACCACATAAATGTTCCTCCAAGCCCTCGAGTACAACTCCCAAAGCCTTTCCCAAGCTGGAGACTTTGCTTTTGATCTACAGACCCTGCATTGCCCAGGGCCAGAGCTGTGCTGGCAGATCAGCTCGACACCTCCAATATACAACCCCCCTAACGTGAGGAGAGCAAAGCTACAAACTCTCTGACTGCTCTTGCTGGGGTTTCTGTTGTCTCAAAGCCCTTGTCCATCCTGACACCACAAAATGCCACAGCTGACTGCACAGAGAACTGACTGGGGTTGAGGGGGCAGGAGACACAAGCCACCCTCCTGCGGTGGCCCGTGGGAGCTCTGTGGGCTGGGTAAATCTTTGCAGACGTGCTAAGGGTACTGCCTCCCTTCTCTCTCCCTCCTGTCTCTTGCTGGGGATGGCTCTCAGCTCTCTCACTCAACTCTGGGGTGCTGCAGCTGCCCAGGCAGACAGCACCTGGTATGCTAGAAATGCAGATAAACCAACAAATCAACCATCAGCCAGAACAGCGAGCAAAGAACCGAACAGACGTGAATCAAATCAAATTGAGTCAAGTAAGGAGGTAGATCTAGTGGTTTGCAATATAAAATTCCCCAAAGCAGCCACCCAGGAGCACCAGAGGCAGCAGGCAGGAACTGGACTGCTGTGGAGAAGACTGGTTTTACCTGGTGGCATGGGGCACATCAGACTGCTCAGCTCAGTTTTTCACTCAGCCCTCCTCAGACAACCGGAGTACTGCAGACTGAGGGAGTTGAGATGCCAATTTCCTCCGAGAAGATATCTCAGCACTAATTCACATCTTTTGAGCTAAAAAAATGTACAGGGTAATGTCAGGTTATAAAACAGGCCCTTGACTTGCCCTGGTTTAATTAAGATAATGAGAAGTGTAGGATGATGAGCTATGGTTCCAGACAGCAGGAAAAAAGGATGAAGAGCAATTACATTTGGAACAGAGAAGAGCCTATGGAGCTAGGAGCTGGGGAACAGGCTGTGACAAAGGGGATGTCTACAGGAGATTTATTGGTACTGAAAATAGAGCAGGGCAGGACTGGGTGACTGGAGAAGTTTGGTGAAGCAGATACTTCTGCACCTGGAAGGCAGGTACTAGTGCAGCCAGTGGGTGGAGGAAAAAAGAGCTGGCAGCTCTCTCACAGTCCCTCAGAGACACAGTCATGGGCAGCAGGGCTGCTCCCAGACCTTCCCCAGCCCCAGGACAGCCCTGGCTGCTCCCAGACCTTCCCCAGCCCCAGGACAGCGCTGCCAGGCGAGGGAACCCGGTGCACACACGGTGTGTTGAGCACTCCCAGCAGCCTCTGACAAACAGCCTGAGAATGTGTTTAAGTCTCACAGATTTCAGTGGGACTTGTGTGGACCCAAGCTGAAGCATCTGTTCCATCACTTTGCTGAATTGAGCTCAGCCACTCCCAGCACCCAGACATACACAAGAACATTTCTTCCTTAATGCAAAATGCTGGGAAATCCTGAATAAAAGTTGGTCTTACTGTGAGACACTATCATCTCTACTAGCTCTGGATCAAACCCAGAAGAAGTTCAGCACTTTGTAGTTTAAAGATAGTCTGTCCTTCCCTAAGCATATCCCCGTGTCTCATTTCTGTCCCAGCTCAGAGCCCACCATGACAGAATTTGGGTGAAGGTGTGAGAGAACCCGGAGTTCCTTGCTGATGCTTTCCTAATTGCAGTAACTACAACAATGTAGTAACGCCACCCCCACCCCGCCAGCACCGGAGCCGGTGGGACTGAATTTTCCATTCTGCAGCAAACAGTGTTTGCTTCCCCTCCACCACCATTTCCACCCATCGCCTGGAGAGAGAGACCCCTAAACCACAGAGCTGCCCTGTCTCTGCTTAACTCGGAAAACAGCTGGAAACTGAACTCCAGGAAATCCAGATCACATGCTGCACTGGGACAGAGGGGAAACTCCAAACGGGTCTTCATGTGTATGCTGCATAATTCACCAGCACCATAATTAATCCAGATCACGTAGTTTTACAAGAAGTGCTTCTGCAGAGTAATTAAGCTTATGAGTGAGCAAACTGGGTTCAACTTCAGCATTAAAGGAGCAGCCAGAGAAACAACTGGGAACAACGAGCACAAAAAGGAGAGTTTAGACAAGTGACAGTCGATCAATATTGGGGTGACACGAGACTTATTACATACCTCCTTAATAAATATACATTTAATTTCTGATCTACTGTGTCAAACCCACTTGTCTGACACTGTACTGTATCACATTTCTATGCTGTTCTATAGGTTGACTCTCAAGAACCGTAATTTATTGACATTACTTTATAAATCTTTAAAAGGGCAAGAGAGACTGACTTAATCAGAACGAATCATCTCCCTTTTGTTTGGACCAGTTTAAAATCAGCTGCTTGCTACTTGATACAATTTAAATCACTAATTATGACTTGATTTTCTCCCCTCCCTATCCCTTTGAATCATAATCAGTCCTTTCAGCTAATGAATTTACCATTCTCAGAGCACTATTAAGGAAAGACTTGGTCTTCTCCATGAGTAGTCTTATTTATGCAAGCTCCCCATCGACTTCAGAGAGCAGAGTGATTAATTCACAAATAATTTATCTGACAAATGTTGCTTCCCCTCTCCCCCTCCCCACCCTTGCAAACTGCCTGTGGGCGAATTAGAAATTTCTCAATTATTCATTATTCAGAATTCTTGCGAGTTTTTCCTCACTAAATAATTTTTGCCCTAAACACTGAGTAGCTGCAATGCATGTGAGCACACTTTGTGCTCTTGAGCAGCTTCTGAAGCCACGTGGCCTCGTTTTGTCCCACAGCCAGGATGGTTTCCACACCTAACCAGCACAGCAGCAACAGGGAATGTTACTTTCTGACATACAAAATTACAGCTAATTCTGTATTATCTTCAATTATTTATCTATAGGCCCACTTTGAACTATTTTAGGCAAGAGTTACATAAGAGGAAAGTATTGTTATTCCTTCACGTGCCCTCCCTTTCCCGGGACGGTGCTCCTCGCTGCGGCGTGGGCAGCTCCAAGCGCTGCTCCGGGGGCTCGGGGAGCGGGGTCTGCTCCCGATGGGGCAGGGGATTCACGGGGCCTCAGGGTGCTGCTTCTCCTTATCCCACCGGGATGCCCAGACCAGGGAAATTCCCTGCAGTTCCCTGCTCCAACACCCTGACATGACAGATGCCGAGCCACTGAGGGCAGGTTTGAAACGGCGATGGATGGAGCTCGTGGGGTTGTGTGACCCCAGGGACAAGGACGGGCTGTGCCCCCGGCAGCGGTGCCAGCCCAGGGCTGGGGTGCTCAGTGCGTGCTGGGCACCCGGTGCCGTGGGTGGGCTGCAAACAGCACCCAGGGCTGTGCCAGCACCCAGCAGGGTCCCCCAGAGACCTCCCTGGCACCAGAGCTCCCAGCAAACGTGCGCTGGGCTCCGGGACATCCGTGCGACTGCCACCACTCCTGGCCGGTGTCACCGGGCCTCACAACGCCTGGGGGTGGCCTGGCAAAGCCGAGGCCTTCGTGGGCAGCAGCTGTGAGCCCACAGAGGCAGTGCCAGGGGCTGTGAAGAGGAGCTCCTGATTTGTCAGGAGATCAGATCCTGATCTGACAGTGAATTCTGGGCAGCCACTTACTCCACTCTTTTTGGGGAGGGTTTTTCCACTCTTTGGACTTAATATTACATGTAAATAGAATTGATTTATGTCTGGAGAAGAAGCTCCTCAGCCAAGGAAAACAACCAGGGTCTGCAGAGGAAGGTATGCCAGGGAATGTGTGATGTCTCTGCTCCAGCAAGGGGTTTCTTCTGCAGAAAACCCTTCACTCGACAAGTGCTTGAGGCTGACAGAGCTTCATGTAATTTAAATGAAATAACTCCCTCTCTTTCCCTCTTTGACCTCTGATCCTTGCTGGTTGTCATGGAAAACGGACAGATGAAACCCAGAAAGAATTTAAAGGAGAACTTAACTAAATTGAACTTGTAGCCCTGGAGCCTTGTTTGTCAGCCTGTTTCCATGGCGGCCCAGCTGTTAAATAATTGAGCAGTGGCACTTATTGAGCACGTGTTACAAATCGAGCTAAGGGAGGGCAGGTAAGTAAAGGCAGCCTGCCAAAGAGCACTTTGGTCCCTGACAGGGCCTGCTCTGTGTGCAGACCAGCACGTCTCAGCCAGCGTGGAAAGGGCACCTGGCGTGTCTGGCTGTACCTGCACACACCCTGCTGCTGTCCCTTGTCCCTGCCAGAGCAAGGGATGGACAGAGGACAGTTACAGGATGGACCTGAACCATGCCAGCCAGGTGGAGAGCAAGGAGGTCTGGAGGGCTTATTAATGTGTACGGGCTGGGAGTTTTCTGCTCCATTTTATGGCCCCTCTGACCTTATCTTCACTTAGCAGCATCGGGGGGAAGGGGGAAAGAAAAGAAAAGCAGGTATCTACAATGCATAAATAACCTCGTTGCCATGACTGCAGCAGTATCTGCAAGCACTACCAGTATTGAGAGCTTTTAGGTAAATGAGACCTGACACCCTGCTCACAAAATGAAACTCCTGGGTTAAGCAGGTGAAAAAGAAGTCATCTGCCAAAGGGCAAAGGGCTGGATAGAAGTGGTTTGGATTTTAAAGAGATTTCTGAGCACAACAGATACTCCATCACCACGTCTTTGTAAGGAAACCAGCGTGTGAGTCGCAGGCTGGGCTGTGGCTCAGGTAGGATGTCACAGCAGTGATGCAGCACCATCCTGTCACCCCTTGTGGCCCTGGCGGCCTGGGCTCACTGCTGCACGTCCGTCCTGCCCCACGGCTGCTGTGACACCGGGCACTCATCGAGGAGCTGCTGTCTCTGAAAGATTTGACACTTTTTGGCTTTCATAAATGAACAATGACACACTCGCTGCAGGGAGAGCCAAATTGGGAGCATGGACACAGTGGGGGCAGGTTTGGTCCATGCCAACAGAGAGAGGCACAGTGGATCATCCCAGTGCTCTAATTCATCATCATCATCCCTCAGTGCAATCAAAACCAGATGAAGCCTCTCAATTTCCCCCTTCTGTTTGCCGTGAGCTGCCTCGTGCTTTTCAAGAGTCCTTGAAAAAGAGAAAGGGAGTGCAGGGAGAAGATGGGGTCACTGACACTTTGTGATGGGAGACTGGCCTTTTGCAGAACATTCATCTTTCAGAGATAAGGGAAATGCAAGGCAGGTGCTGTGGCTCGGCTTTGTGTGTGTGCTTTATCAAACTCTGAACCTCCAGAAATCAAGCCGGACCAGGAGAACACAGAAGTAGTGTTGTCCCTGCTGCACAGCCTGGCTGAATCCCGAGCTCTGGGTGCCCTCTTTGCCTTGGTCATGCTGCCTTTTTAACGTCTCGGATGAGGCATTTCCAGCCAGTGGAGGTCCTTTGCCGGCTCAGGTGACCAATCAGCACCCAAACACCTCTGGGGTCAGGTTTCTCCTGCCTTCCCCGTCTCCAAACACATGCCTAATAAGCTTAATGTCCCAGGTGATTACTTCAGGAGAGCTGATCTGCTATTCCACACCAGCAGCAGCAGGTCTGGTATCAACCAAAAACAGGGAGAAATCTCTCTCACAGATGATATGCAAGGCAGCAAGGACAAAGCAGACCAGCGGCCGCCCCTCACCTTTGAGCACTGTTTCAAGGACTTTTTCCCCAGAGCATTTTTTGAAAATGATCTGCACGTATTCAGTACAACTGAGGGGGTTGGTTTTATCCCAGAAATGTATTGCTCAGTCTTAGGTTTGTGCTTCTGGGAAATGCTGTCTGTATTGAGGGGACCGCTGTGCCACGCCTCCCCCGCGCTCCTGCTCTCCACTCCCAGGACTGTTTCCACAACCATCGTGTCCAGCCCGATGGTGAACTGGGCCAGTGCCTGCTTCCAAATTTATTTTTAAAAACTGTTTTGCTCTGCATGATTACTGGTGCCAATGCAAATCTCTGCTGGTCCCAGATGGAGAAGTGAGGCCAGCAGGTCATTCCTGCTGCAGATGTACCCCAGCCTCTTCCTGCACTCCCTGCTGGGGCCCAGAAAAGCCTTTGCCAGGGGGTGCCGTACCCGTAAGCTGAGCCCTGAAAGTGACCCCTCTTATGTGAACTAATGACTCCAAATTTTCCATGCAGAGTACTCCAAGAGAAAATTTCCCTCACTGACTGCTTCTGCTCTCCAAGGAACCACTCCAAGAGTGTTCTCTGTAGATCCCACTTTGGGAATTACTAGTGTAACCAGTCTATATTTTCCCCAGGGAAAAAACAGAGGCTTTTTTTCTGAAACATTTTTTCTCCTTGCAGGAGAAAGCTTCACTACTGGAGTTTCAAACATGAGGTGTAAATCTTTCTTTTAGATCTTTAATGCTTCCTTGGCTCTTCTTATTTTTTCAACTGTCTCTTAAAGACATGAAGGTGCTGGAGGAGGGGAGATGAGCAAGAAGAAGCCTCTGCAAGGAGCTTGTAGAGGGAACAGAAATGAACCTGTTGGTATGAGGCCCTGATGGCCTTTTTGGCCCCCTTTTTGAAAAGAAGGGGGATGTAATGTCAATCTGTGATTTACATCTTGTATCTTCTCATTTAATTTTACTGAAAATCAGCACTTATCACATACTCCATGCACACCTCTCTGTCAGTCAGCACCAGCAGCAACTGGTGGGTGCTGCAGGATTGCTTGGGGAGGACAGAGGAACAGATTCACCCTGGCTGTACAAGGCACTCAGACTCACACAGCCCATGGGATGTCCTACACATTCCCTCTCCTTTCTGCAGGATGGATACAGACTCATGAACTACTAAGGAAACCATCTACATTCACCTGCTTAAGACAGAAATAAGTACACTTACTTAAATGGGAAATATCCAGCATGCTTTTTCCAACATTAACATCTCCTTGTGGAGTAACCTTATTACAGCCAGACAAGTGACCAGTGCTGGCCTTGCTTAGGTTTCTCAGCAAGTATAAGAAGATTACTATATACATCTTATTTCTGTGGTGATAAGCAGCTTAGACAATATGACTAAGGGTCACTCCACACAATAGGTCTGTGGAATTATATATAATTTTCTGGTGGGCAATGAAGTGAGCTGAAGGTTTCCAGCATTCAGCCTCAGGGCTTTGCCATTAACCAAGCAGCTCCATGCTAAGACTAGAGATTATTTTTTTGTTTCCCACAGGAAATAAGGACATTTTGACATTTACTGCATGATAACATTTCTGAAAACATGTTTCAGATAAATAAGAACATTTTAAGAACACTGAAAAAGTTTGTTCCAATCATGACCTTAAGAAACACTGTGTTACCTGTGTGATAGAAAATAGGATAAACCTTGGAAAGAAAACTCATTCCAAAACCAAAGCCAAGTTGGACCATTTCAGTTTCATTAAACACAGTATCCCCCTTGCTGTCTTCTGCCACCACACACACCTCTGCTGATATTCTCTCTCCAGGACAGGCAGGTTACACCCCTCACCCTGCAGGTAATGCAGTGCTCCCTGAGGAGCTGCTCCTTTCCTGGTGGGCAGCAGTGCTGACTAAACCCACCCTGCCCCACTGAACCCCAGCTCGGGGATCCCACGGAGCTGCTGCCCCAGCACCAGGTGCAATCCACGTCTCCTTGGCCTCAGCCTCAGCCCAGACCCGAGGTCTGCTCCTTTGTGAGCTACATCAGCCCAAACTAATCCCCAAACTTGGAACCACAACAGTGCAGAAAAACAGCCAAACGTGCTTTTAGCATGAGCTCCACGGGGGCTGGAGCTGTTCACGGGAGGCAGCCAGGTCCAGGCAGGAAGCACTCTGCTCCTCCTGGCTTTCCAGCGTTACATAATTCCTCCACTCAAAACAGCTGGAGCCACGTTTCACCTGCACTGCTCAGGTGTGTTGCTATCTTGCAGATTTAGTAGCACTTCAGAGCTGAGCTGTACCATCCTGTAACATCTTGAGGCTGCAGTACAGTGCATCAGGAAACAGGTCAAAATGCCATTGACTGAATTTGTCAAGGGAAAAAGCAGTGCATCTTTAAGGAATTCAATAGATAACGTGGCTCCAGGTCCAGGCAAAGCCAACTGACCCGTAGTCTGACTCTGAACACTTGCAAATGTCAAGTTATGGGTTGCAAAAGGAGAATCTGGGGTGTTTTAACTGTATCAGGACATCCTGACTCTTAAAATGCCATTGTTTGCCTCAAATTCTTCCATCCTGTTTCTACTGATCATTGGGCCTCCATGGCCTGAGAAACAGGGCTGGTGGTACCTGCACAGCCCCCAGCCCTGTGTGACATCAGGGACGCCTGGCTCCCTCTGGCCTGGCAGAAACCCTGTATTTATGGAGCAGCTCCCCTCTCCCCCTCCACGTGCCCCGGTGAAAGCCCCAGCCCCGTGTGTGGCTCCACGAGCGACCCGCAGGCCCTGTGCTGAGGGGATGGAGGGAGCGAGCAGCCTGTGCCTCAGCTGGGGGGCACAGAGGGCTGGGCAGGGGAAGGGGGAGGTGGCGTGGGGTCAGAATGTGCCTGGGTTTGGGGAGAGAGCCCAGCGCAGGCGGTGGGTTTGGATTCACAGACAGCACGTTCCCCCTGGGAAGGGGACGGTGTCTTTGAGAGGGAGCAAGAAAGGGGAAAGGAGATCATGTTTTCTCAATGCTCTTATCTGAAGCAAACCCTTAATAAGGATTGGGATGAGCCCGGATAGAAGGAAGGGTTACCTGTGATATGGTGAAAAGCTGGTGGCAGGTGGGGGGCGAGTGTGGGGGGCTCAGCTGGCCCGGGGAGGTGCCGACAGACGTGGTGCCCCAGCGCAGAGGAGCACAAGGGCATGCTGCCGGGCCAGGCTGCCGTGCCAGCCAGCACTGCCCGCACCGACAGCGCTGGGCGCTGCCTCGCAGCCTGGCAGGAAGGGCTGGAACACCCACTCGGCTGACCACGACAAATGCTGCCTTGGGCAAGAGCAGCGAGGGGTCCCAATGAACCCAAACCCTAAGGACAAGGACATGGTGCAGTAGCACTCATCTGGCACCTTCCTTCTCTCCTCACCAGGACCCCCAGTTCTCACCACTGCTGGTCCTGTTCTTGTGGCTCTTAAGGTTTTGGGGCAAAAGGTGAAAATTCAGTCTTTTTTGATGAAAAGAAGTCCTCTCTCCATTCTCTGAAGAAAGCAAAGCCCGAAGTCTACAGGCCTTGTAGAACTTGATGGACTATAGAGAGAGGCCAAGAAATACAGGAGGCCTGGAAAACACCTCCATCAACAAAGTGCTTTCCTCACAAACCCAGCGTGGATGTGAGTGGGGATATGGGAAATTTGCAGGCTACCCTGCAGAGACCCAGCCTGCAAACACAACCCTGAGCATTGGTACCAGGGGTGTCAGGGGACACTCTGGGATGGGTTTGGTGCCCAGCACCATCCTGGGATATTCCTGACCTCAGCAAAGGCACAGCCAGCTCTTTCCAAGTGTCCCAGGAAAAGCCACGCCATGTCTGACTCAAGGAAGAGAGGTTCAGCAGCAATGTTAGTGGGGCACAAATGGGATCTGTCCCTTATTCACTTGTGGCTGCATCAAAGAAGAATGAAAATGGGGATTAAAGGATTGAAATCTCACTGGGTATTAGCGCTACAAAAATACCTGTGGTGTGTGCTGGGGTGTGCTGGTGAGTGTTGGGGTGTGCTGGGGTGTGCTGGTGAGTGCTGGGGTGTGCTGGGGTGTG
>VXBT01001853.1:595672-634837 GCA_013400235.1 Oriolus oriolus
AGGGAAAGGGACAGGGGACAGGGAAAGGGAAAGAGACAGGGAAAGGGACAGGGAAAGGGAAAGGGAAAGGGACAGGGAAAGGGAAAGGGACAGGGACAGGGACAGGGACAGGGACAGGGAAAGAGACAGAGAAAGGGACAGGGACAGGGAATGGGACAGGGACAGGGAAAGAGACAGGGAAAGGAAGGTGGGTCTGAGGCCCTGAGCCCAGCGGTGCTGGTGTCTCACGCCAGGTGCCTGGAGGAGCCTCGTCCTGCCCGAAGCACCCTCAATGCTGAGGTGGGGTTTTGCAATCATAGAAGAATAAATTTTGAAAAGTTGCATACAGAAATGAGTTCCTGAGGAGAACAGGCAAATAGGTCTGACCTGTGCTCTTGTGTCATGGGCTTCATGGGGCAGATGTGGAGAAGAGGTAGGGAGGAGGCTCCCAGTTTTCCTCTTCTTCCAGCAGTTTCAAAGAGGTCTAATGAAACCTTGGACAACTCAGAAGCAGCTGGGATAAGGTTAAATAAGTACCTGTCCCACTGTTCACTAAAAAAAGTGTTTTCAGAGTACTATTCCCAGGACCTGAAAGCAAATTCATTGCACAACTTGGGATAAGGCCTGAAGAGATTCTCTTACCATTTCCATGAGATCAAGAGGGACTGACTGTGCTGCAGTCAACAGAGACAGGGTAGAGCAAATAGATGTAAGAGTGAGGTCAGAGCCAGCCTTTAAATCACTAAATAGCAAACCATGCTGGCTTCATTATTTCATTTAATGACACATGAACTATGGAGATGTGGGAGTAGAAAATTAATATCTGAAAAAGCCAAGACTCAAATGAAAACATTTTATCAGATAAAGATTCTTTTCCTTTCTTTAAAAAAGCTAAAAAAAGAAGAGGGAAATATCCAGAATAATTAGCCCAAATAACACCATTAATCCTGAGCAGAAAAAGACACTTGTTCTTCCTGGATCCCTGGAGTGGGATGAGAACATTCTATCCTATGCAGTGTAGTGATTTTCCTTGTTTACTTGTTGCACATTGTATGCTCCTCTTCCAACAAGCAGCAGCCATTGCCAGTCCTTCGGCAGAGCCCAGCCCCGGTGTTCAGCTGACATTCATCACTGTTTGAGAGACAAAATGCTGAAAATAATCTACCACGCAAACTTACTATTATCTGAACTGCCAAAGCCAGCTGCTCTTGCTGCCTAGCATCCCCTTTCAAAGGAAAGACACTATTTCTCCCAGCCTTGGGTCCCTTCTCACACACTAGTGGAAGCAGGATAGTTCTTCTGAAGCCAGTGGAGCTGCAGAGGTGTGAGCTTGGGGCAGGTGAGAAGGCATTTATGGCTGTTGTGTTGCCTCTGTTGCCATAACTCCCCCAGCCGCTCAGCCAAACACGTGCTCCAGTTGTACTGGGAGCTGTACAACAGGTAATCCTCGCAGCACTCGGACTCAAAACAAGCCTCTTTTGTTGTCTCTCTGGTGAGGAACCACCTTGGCTGATGCACCTCAGAAGCAGCTGCAGTGCTGAGACAGAGCCTGGAGCCTCAGGGGTCGGATCCCCTGGGAAGGCCAGCGCAGCATCGGCACTGGAGTCACCTCGCTCCCCGCTGACCTGCTCCCTGTTCACTGCATCCTTCAGATGATGTTCCTTCCACGATCTGGTGCCTGTGCCAGCCCTCCTGGGGTTTGGGCACAGCCTCAGAGTGTACTGCCAAGGGTCCCTTTCCAGCTCCAGATTTGTCCTTCCCAGCAGCAGCAGCAGCAGGGAGGGAAACAGCCCTGGCCTGGTGCTTCCCCCAGGGCATGGGCTGGGAGTCTGCTCTGCAGTGTCTTCAGTGCTTTTATTATCCACATTAACCACAGTGAAGACAAGCCTAAGCCATGCTGCAGTCCCCATGGAAACAGGTCCAAGGAGCTCTGGTTGACTATTAATCAAGGTACATAAATGCCCTTTCTTTTCCAAAGGTCCTGAGGAAATGTCTCCTGTTAGAAGCCCCAGGAGCAGATGGATGTGCAGCAGGACACACAGCTGGGACAGGCGTGGGATTTTACCTGCTTTACCAGGAAGAGAATGGAAAGGAGGAAACCTGTTTGAACCTTTAGCAAGTTTCCACCCCTTCTATCCCACAATATACCACAATGAAATTGTTTAGAGACATGAAGTCACATTTTGTGTCCTTGGTCTGGGTGCTTGAAGGGCAGTGGTGGCATTTTCAGGGATGGTATTTGGGATGACAAAGTGTTTGCAAGCAGGGGTGAATCATTTCCCTAAGGACACCCTCACACTTGTATTCAGGAGAAGAAAATGTTCTGCCTTTGGCCCTGACAGTCTTTTAGCATCTCCGAAGTCCTCCCGTCAGACACGTCAGTCACACACGGTGTGGCCCCTGCTCAGCTGCACCGGTGCTGCTGCTCCCAGGCCAGCGCAAACACAAGCCTCAGCACCAAACTGCCACGAGTCAGGAGTTCTGGGGCACGTGTGAGACATCCTGAGCAGCACAATCAAGAAGGGCCTTTAGAAAGCTCAGACCCCTTTTCCTTTGGAGCAGATGACAGTCACTAAGGAACTGAGCTGGCAGGAAACACATGCCCCCTCCTTCACCCCTGCCTGGTTCGTAGACTAAATCTGCACTGGAGATTTATGGAAAATTTATGTCCATATCAGAAAATAAGAAAAAAAAATCATAGAAGCAGGATAATATAAATTGCTCATCTCTATGATTTCAAAATATTTTTGTAATAGAAAAAGGTTAATTTTTAATATTAATTTTAGCATTAATTTTTAGCATAAATTAGCTGAAGTTTTATTGTAAAAGCTGTTTTGAATCACACATCAGAAAATCATTTCAAAGTTTCTCCTAAATTCCTGTTTTAAATTTGTTTCAAAGAAGGGAGCCCTGCAAACTGTCACTTTCCTGTATCAGCTTCAACAGTCATCTTCTAACAAAAATATTTTGCCAGAAAGTTCCCAAACAGCATTTCTACAGCATCACATTGTTCCCAGATCTTAAAACAGGAGACTCAGGGTTATCAATCCCAAAGTCTTTCTCGGTCATAAACACTTTTTTTCTTAAAGGGAAAGCAGAGTCATGAGCTCTTCCCTCCCATGGTGACGCAGCCCCGAGCCCGTGGTCAGCAGTGGAAGTCCTCCTCCCCTTCCAGGAGTTTTGGCACTGGGATTTGCTCCATGGGAATAGAGTAAAGGGACTGGAGGAACATTTCCTTCCAGGATCCACCTGCTGCAGCCCAGCCCAGCCCAGCCCAGCCCAGCCCAGCCAGATGGTCCCTGCCAGCCCCAGGGCAGCTGGACACGCCACGCCACAGCCGCGCCGCTCCTGCCCAGGGTCACTGCAGGAGCCCGGCACCGCCGGCCTCGCCAGCACAGTGTTGTGGGCAGCCACTTCCAGAGTCCCCAGACAAATGCTGTCCCCTTGGGAAGCCTCCACCTCCACCAGCAGGCCACTTTGTGCTGCTCTGCAGGAGGTTCTCCAGGATGAAGTGGCAGTGGCAGGGCCCAACACCAGCAGAGGCGGAACTGGAAGCCCTTGGCCATTTCCACCCACTTAAAAGTGCTGTCTTGGCAGAGCTGAGCTTCCTCTCCAGGCGCTGTCTGTGCCCGGGAGCCCCGATTTCCCGAGCAGAGCACTCCTTGTATGTCCATGCTGTGAGCCAGGGACCTATGGGATCCTCTAACCTGCTCTCCTAAAAATGAAAGCAGTAGACTTGCCTTCTCCATTGCCCCCTGTTCTTTCTCCCTAAACATAAAGGGTGCCCTGAGGAGTGAAAAGATAAATTCCTTCTTCCCTCTGCCTCTTCCATGACAAGCTACAATCAGCTTTGCTCATGAGATGTCACACACCACATCCACAAGCTGCCACAGAAACAGGCCACTGGAGCAGCACTGTACGTGGTTGCGAGCCCTGGAGCGACGGGACAGGGAAGGTTTCGTGCCCAGCCCCCTCCGTGGGCACAGGACAAGGGGCAGAGGAGCAGGGACCGGCCGGGCAGCACTGAGGCACCGAGCGTTCCTCCCAAGGCTCTGCACGCTCCTGCTGTGGCAGCAGATCAGGGCACTGAATTGCCTGGAAACTCCGTGGGGTCTCGTTAGCTCAGCCCGGCTCCTTTGTGGCTCCTCATCATGAGCCAAGATGACAAAGTCACTGATCACGTCCCCCTCCCAGGAGCTTCACAAGCTTTAAACAGCTAAAGCAAACAATACAAATAGAGCAGCAATTATGTACTGGAAGTTTCCTTTTCTGTCTTGCATTAAACAAAAGCCTTTTTTCTTCCCATCTGTGTTGGAAGATTGGGGATCTCTGGGCCGCACTAGAGAGAGCTGCATCCCCGCAGCCATCACCCTGGCACTGGGTGATGTGACCACGGTGTCACAGGGCTGCACAAAGAACGGGGCTGGGACCTGATCCAAGAAAAACTCCTCTCCAAGTCTTCCCAGATACAAGACTGTCTTCACTGAGTCATTACACATTCTTTAAGCAATGACACTGAAAATAAGACCACGACAAAAGAAAATGAAAATCAGCCAATTTTAAAGAGTTACACGTTCCCTCACTCGAGTTCAGAAGCGGCTGCTCAGAAGACACACACAGATCCTGTATCTATCCTCCAGGCAAACTCAGACAGGAATTGCTTGCCCTCTGACAAGGGACTCTGTTTTGCATAGTTTCCAGGTAAAGTCTGAGTTAGAGGCATTTTTACAAAGAAAAGAAAAGGCCCATCATCTTCTGTGCCACAGATGGAAACCTGAATGGTTTTGTGAGCACAAGATCAGGGTCAGAATAGGTCTATCTGAGTTTTCTATTTCTGGTCAAAAGCTTTACAAAATAACTCTGTGCCAGCAACTCCCACAACCTTCTCTGCATGGAAAGGGCAGTGACCTCCTGGCCAGCTAAAAAATGAAAATATCCAGGGTGCTTCTGGCCTCTTTCCTTTCTTGCAGAAGAAGAAAGGCTGGGAGAGAAGACAGAACCCACAGTGACTGGGGGGCACTCAGGATGCCCTGTTACCCTCCTTCCAAATGACTCCTGAATTCAGCCAGGCTCCAGCTTTTCACAGCAGCTTCAGCACAAAGCAAAATACAGGAGCTAATCCTCAGAGGCAGCAGCTGAAATAACTGGAGGTCAGACAGCCAGATCCTACTGGGTATGTTCGAGTCTTTCAGAGGATTATGAAGTTTTTCATAGAAAGAAAAGGTTATGTTTGAGCTCCTGTCTTTGCCCAGAGTTAAGGTGTCCTGGTCCCTCCTCGCCAGGCTTTGCTCTGCCCTGGAGGGAGCCACAGTTAAGTCCATATGCCAAGAAACAACAAAATATTTAGAGAGTTACTTCCTAGTTGGACTAATAGATATGGGCTGTTAGACATCTGCATAGAAATTAGGGCCATTAGAGCCTCTCAAAACTGGACTTAAAATTTGTTTTATCCTTACTGAACCAGAAAGCCTCAGGCATCATCATGAGAACAAATCACACAGGGGCTGGCTATTTTCCACACCACTGCCTTATCCCTTGGGCACTAACAATTTTGAAAATTCATGGGAAAACACACACATGAGACTTTGGGCAAAAATCCCTGGCCTTACAGAAAATACAGGGGTGAATGATGATCTCAACATAAAATTAATGACCTGAGAATATTTTTTACTTTTCTTGCCATAATGATGAATTTGTAGAACTAATAAAGACAGTGGATAAATGGTTAATGTGCCCCTGCAGATGGTCACAGTTTATTACTACTATTACTATATTATTATCATAGTGATTCATGGTAGGGAGAACCTGACTAGCAGCGCAAAATGTCTTGGAGGTGAATGTCACTTTTAGCTCCTCCAAACTGTCCCTTCTTTAGAGTTCTCCAACAGTAACTGCTGCACAAGAGCCTCTCCAAAAATTTACCCCTATCGTTTGCCTGTGTTTCCTCAAGGAAGCAAAACCAGGAATTTCTGCAGACAGCTTCCTTTCTGAGCAGGCACAGGCCCACAGGCTCTTGCCAGGCACACTGGCAAAGTGTGGTGGTGCTTTTCAATCCTATACAACTGGAAAGAAGAGCCTTTTGTGACCTATCAGGATTTTAAATGGGAAGCAGAACTAAAATGTTTCATAGCAGCAAAGCTTCCTGAACTTGACTTCTAGCTGAGCAGCCTTCCTGAGCACAGCTCAGTTGTCCTTCCCAAAATACAACGTGTGCTGAGCACTCTCTGCTGTGTCTGAACAGCTTTACCAATCTACTTTTCTCTTCAAAACCATGCATATTCTATGGTTGTTTTTCTTTAAATAGTCTGGTCCGGCCTGGCAGGAATGAAAGGCACAGAGGAACAGGCCAGTTCTCCGCTCATCTTTTTGCCGTGCAGAATTATGGATGTGCTCCAATCTCCCTTTGAGCGAGCAAGAATCTTTCAGGTCAGGAAAAACCAGGGCCAGGATCTGAGTTTCACACCTGAGGGAACTGATGCACAGAGAAACTTTTTTTTTTTTTGAATCAAGCCTTGATGTTGAGTCTCTTAGATCAATGCCCTGGCTGACAGCATCTCCTTCCCTGATTTGTCTTGTTCCTCCACCAGCTTTGCTTACTCAACTTTGAGCAAAGTGAAAGACTAGTTCAGCCAAAAGAGATGCACTGGAAAGCCTCTGTATATTCCCAACCAGGGCAGACAGGGGTGGTTTCCATTGCTGCTGACAGCCAGAAGAGCACAGGGGAGCTGAGAGCTGCCAGCAGCCGAAAGCAGCAGGGCCCAGGAGAGCCACGCGCTGCCGGCGATGAGATGGACCTGATCTCCTGATCTCAAACCAACACAGGAGGCACATCCAAGTAAAGGCTCTTTGACGCTGAAACCCTCAATTCCCCAGCTCCATTACCATCCCAGTAAACCCAGATGGAGTCTGATACCTGTCTGCTGGGGATGTGCTGCCCGTGCCCCCAGCAGCAGACGGACTCGCACTGCACGACCTACGCGGTGACAGTGGATGTGCTGGCTGTACTGTCCCCAGAACACCGTTCGTTACACAAAGCAAGAAATAAAAATCAAAACAAAATAAAACAAAGCTGATTTTTATTACTCCAGAGATTTTAATTTGGTGGGACTGCCTCCTACTACTGACCATAAAATGTTACATTAAAATCACATTATATTACAAGAGCATGTTACAGAGTAAGAGCATGAGATTAAAAGCCAGCTGTAATTTTAGCAGTCTTGTCTGTAACAGCAGTGCTCCTCGGACTCTGGATGAGGATGATGCATGTTTTACAGACACGCTTTTACTGACTATAATTTACAGCCTGAAGCACTATTGTCTTTGTACGAAAAGAACAATTCTGTTTCCCAGTGAGCAAACAGCTCTCTAGAAGGCACCCAAGTCCTCCAGAGAGAGGCAAAGGCAACAAAATGTTTAAGGCAGAATAAAGAATTTACTGCTGGACCAACAGAGACTATACATAACCTCTTTTGCCAGTGACCTTCCCTGAGCAACATAAACGAGAGATTCCAGCCTGACAACAAGATACAGCAATCTGGCAATCTGCTGCTGGAGTGGGCATTGTCTGAGGGGACAGCAGACTCACTTCTCCTGTAAAAAGGGATCTGTTCTCTGCAAAACACCAGCTCTGAGCTGCCTTGCAGGGCAGCAGCCCTGTGGCCAGTCACATTCATTGCTCTTACCCAGCTGAAAAATCCCTGGCACAGCAGCAGTGCTGCTCCCCTCCTCTTCCTCCCCCCTTCCCCCAGGACACCCTTCAACCCACGGAGAGCTCGCTCTCCACACTATTTCCTACAAGAGCCTTCGGGGACAAGGTGGAGGTGAATCTCTCACACGTGTCATGGGGTGGGGTGACAGAACAGCCCTAGGGGATCCTCACCATGGTTCTAAGTGATAACATTGATCAGCAGCACTGAAAGAAAACTGCATTTTGCAGAACCAAACCCAACCTTTTTTGCTCCCCAGTAAAAATGGATTTGTTGCACATCAGTTATCCAGCACTAATAAGCCATCTGAGCTCTAACTAACAAAGAGGTGAAAAACATTCATTTCAAACGTGCCTGTTTCCCAAAAATGTACCCAATTTATGCACATTTAATTACTGCAGTTGCAGAATAAAATGGCCTTTGCCTGTATGTTCCCAGTAATTGCACATGGTCATTAGCATAGTCTATGCAGTAAAGAACATCTCAATATTTAGCAGTAAAAATAGTATCAGCTCTGTAGATGGTATAAATGAATGGCTACAAAGTTCTCACAGTTTACTTCCAGCAAGGTTTGCTCTGTAATTTTTAACCAATCACCACATTTCCAGTTGACAAATGTGAGCTGATATGGATCATGTTGCCTTGTGAGGCTGAAAATAGATTCTGCAAATATGTTTCAGGGTGCGGAGGTGGTTCATGCAAGTGAAGCAAAAGACGAGGAGAGAAAAGATGGACACGTTTTGGTTCCTGGGGCTGGATTTGAGTCTGTCTCATCTGTCTGTGCTCATTAATCAGTCCAGAAAGGAAACACTGATCCTATTCACAGAGTGCACGACTCGTACTCGGAGCAGACAGTGCCACTGGGAGTGACAGTGCTTCACTCTCCTACCAAAGGACACAGCAGAAACACCAGCTCGTGTGTCCCTCCGTGTCACACCATCAGGGCAGGCGCTGGTGCTCAGCTTCCAATCTCTAACAGAGCCCACGGGATTTTCTAATTGATGTTTTTCAATTGCATTGAATTAAAAAAAAAAAAAATCTAGAGACTTGTAGGGTGAAATAGGAAAAGATTTGACAGAAGTGCTTTTTCCTTTCCACTCCTATTCTGCACATACGAAAAAGGCAGAGAAGGGCATTGCTTAGGTTCCACATACACACACACAAAACCCAGGCCTAGTCAGACTTTCTGCAGGCTGGGTCAGCACAATCCTTGCCCCCAGTCTAGCTGGGGGCACTGGGTGTGGAGAGCCAGAGGCTGGGATGTCTGTGTGCACCAAGAGGGTGAGGATGGAGAGCCCAAATGCAGCCCCCCAGTACACAGCTCAGCTGAACCCCACGTGCTCAGAAAATCTGGTGTTTAAGGCACCCATATCTCAAACCTGCTGCTCTTAAAACTTAAGATCCAAGACAGCCCTAATATTCACCTAACCCATAGAGAAACTGGAAGTTTGACTGGGTTTTAGTTGCAAGACAGTTTTATGATGTAAAAACAAATCTCTACTACTGCTCAGTATTTTGTCATACTCCAACATTTTGTTTCTTCTAAAGAAAAAGGGACACTTCATTGACTTGCTCATTCATTTCAGGAAGAACAATATTTGAGAGCTCTGAAAAATGTTCAAGAGCAACTTATATGAAGAGCTGTAACAGCTGAAGTGGAACCATTACTTGTTCAAAACTAAAATTTGCTGCAACTGTATGATTTTATGTCTGGCAAACTATAGTAAAATCATCGCATAATAAATTACTTACAACTGACCTATTTTTATTTAGAGCAAGCAGAGGAAAAATATCTGCAAATGAGCTGGAGGAGGAGGAGGGGCTCAGAGAGTGCCTACAGGAGCAACAGGGAGCTAAGCCCATTGAAGAAGAGATACAAGGAAAAGTCAGTGTGAGTCTCTGGGACGGAGACAGCCTTCACTCTCAGGGCAAAGAGGACGGGTGCACGAGGATCCAGCTGCACAGCATGTGCATGAGAAGTACCTGACTGAGTCAGCTTTGAGTGGCTGTCTTCCCCACAGCTTTGATTTGGTAGAATTTCAGTGGATGGCTCCCAGCTCCTGGTCCACGGAGCCATATGGGAAGAGGGAATTTCACGGGGCTGCAAGACCATGCACAAAGAACTCCTGAAAGGGCCTGGCCCTTGGCAGGGAACAGGATGAAGAAGGCAGGGAGCTGTTGCTGACACCAACGCAGCTCAATGCCTTGTGACAGTCTCCAGGCTGCCCAGGGAAGAGCTGGAGAGTGCCCGGGGCAGCCACCCTGGGAGCTGCCTCCTGTAGCAAAACTGGGAGTTTACAGAGGTCTCAGCTTTGAAGAAAGCACAACCAAGAGAGCAGACAGCTTGCACTGAAGTCCTCAGTCCATATGTACACAGCTACTGCAGAGCAATTCTTTTCCTATAGTTTGATAGATTATTTCTTAGTTATAAAGTACCCACCTAATTTGCCACTGAAATTATGCAGAGGGAAGTGAGCTGAAACAGGTTCTGGCATTGTCTGCTGGCGACATCCGTGCACATTTCTACGTTTTATGATCTTAACCAACATATTCTGTTCTGTGCCTAAAGGACACTGACACAGTGAATCACGTTCTCAAAGAAAGCAGCAGTTTTCTGCCTTTCTCCTGTTACTCAAACTAATGTAGACACTAAATGAACTTCTGTCAAGTACCTTAAAATATCTGTTACATACCAGCACCCACCGCTGCCTTTTAGCTTTGCTCTTCTCAAAAATCAAAGCTGCAGTCTTAATTCCATTAAAGCTGAGGCAAAACACCCAGTTCAAAGGCTGGTGTTACATCCTTTGTACTTAGTCTGCCAATGTGATAGGAACAGATACGATAGGAGAAGAGCACAAGAAATAAATTCTGATGGGAAATACTCTTTTTCAGATACTGAAATTCTTCAAGTTAAATTTTATCCAAACACTGTCCATTGAAAAAAAACCCACCTGTTTTATGGTTGCAGCTGGTTCCTCCCATGCCCTCAATTCTATTTATGAATGCTTTTTAGAAAAACCTTTTCCCACTAAAGCAGTGTAGTGTTTAATTTTTTTCTGAGTGCCAATGGAAATGCATAAAGGGGGAAGAGGGAGAGCAGGGAAAGGCATTTCCACTTCCCCACTGCCCTGTGCTCCCGCGCTCCGGGGCCGCTGGGGTCACACCGCGGCAGAGCACGCAGTGAACTTGCACAGCACAAGCAGGGACACGGCACAAGCTGCTGTGTGTGACATGAGATGACACAGGGTGTCACAAAAGTGCTGTATCAAACAGACAGGCAAAGGAAATAACAAGAGACACTTCACAGCTGTCCGGACTGAGGTTTGCAGGCGCAGCCGTTTGAGCACTGCAGGGGCAGAAACTTCTCCTCAGGTCTCGTACAGAGCACGTACCCTTCTATTAATGGCAAAACCGCACCAGAATTAGACATATTCTTCTCTGGAGCTTCTTTCTGCTCCTGTGTATTTATAGCCTCTTTCAATCCAGATAAAGTGGCTGACAAAGCAGGATTGATTTGATTAGCATGTAAATAAAGCCTCATTGCTGCTCCTAGCTTGTCTGTCATGGTTATGTTTTGATGGGATTTCTGTCTGCCTTTTCTATTTACATCTGCTTCTTAGAATCCTAGAACCTTTTAGGGTGGAAAAGACCTCTAAGATCATCAAGTCCAATTATTAACCCAGCACTGTCAAGGCCACCACTAACCCATGTCCTCAAGTGTCACATCTACACAGCTTTCAAATCCCTCCAGGGATGGGGACTCCATCCCTGCTCTGGGCAGCCTCATTTGTGGAGCTCCTGAGCCTGTGCTTTGGGAAGGATTCAGGTCTCTGGGACCAAAGGTCCTACCCTGACCATTTGGCACTTGCTCCTGACCCAGCTGCAGGAGCAGGATCCCATCAAGGCCATCCTGCAACTCTCTCCTTGTGAGGGAAGAGCCAATACTGGTATACCAATATCTCATTTTTCAAGCAGAACAGTTCTGAACACCTTATGGGGGAAAGGAAGAATTCAAGCATATTCCACTGAAGGCTGGGAACAGAGCAAAAGGAGTCTCAGATGGAGAGGTTCCAGATCGCACAGTTCAAGTAATGGTTAAATACATGCTCCCCAGAATTAAACAAACAAATCCCCTTTCCAAATAAATTCTACCACACCCCTGTCACTTCCAGAGCTGGGGCTGTTTTGAGTCACTACAGTGAGGAAGGATAAATCTGCAGAATTTTCTAACAGTAAGAGCTCCAGGACTGAATCCTGACAGTGAAAGATGGTTCACAATAACCTTTTAACAGGATACAGAATCCCAATAAATGGAAGTGGCAGAAATCCACAATACAAAGCAGCAGACTACGAGCTAAAACTGATCATCAGATAAACTGCTATTACCAACACAGGACTTAAAAATAAACACAGAAATTGTCTTGCAAAACTATCAGAAGAGATGCTAAGCCAAGGATGGGGTCTGTCTATGAGGGCACATACGTGCACACTGACACGCTCCAAGGATGGGCTCCCTGGAATCAGATGTGCAGTCAGCCATTAGAGCAACGGGGCAGATGAGGAAAAACAAACTTTAATTTCAAACTGAAAGGAAGAAACCACATTTTTGAGGTTTACCCAGAACAGCATTGCAGAAACGTTTTGTTAAAGCAATGCCACATCAGTTTGTTTCCCAGTGCCGGAGAAGCCAAGGGAATAAACACACTGAACCTTCACACTGCTCGCTCTGGAAACGCAGTGGAATGGGTTCATCTGACGTGAGGAAGAAAGAGAAGCACAAAAAATAAGTTTAACCGGTGTCTCTCTAAAACAAATCCAACAAAGCTGTGCTTTCAGATGGAATATTATTCTTTGTGTAAAAACTACTCCTGTACAATCCCTGAGGAAGGCCAGGGGAGGACCCAGCACCTGGGGCACTCCTGGCCCTTCCATGCATTGCCGGGCTCCTCAGGTGACCTTGGCAAAGCCATTGCTGGGTGCCTCATCCCCTTTCCTGAGATGGGATAATGGCATTTCTGCAGGTGAACTGGTGCCACCACACACTGCAGGCAGTCACCACGCCGATGGCAGGGACCAGGGACAGGAGCCAGCCCAGCTCTTCCGTGCCTGCACTTGCTTAATAACCTCCCACATAATGTTGGGGGGTTTATTATTATTAGCCCAGCAAAGAAACCACCTCAGAAGCACTCACTCACTTTTGTGCCCACTCTGGGCTGTGGAAATTAATGGGATGTTAATTAGTGACCAGAGGCAGAGCGTTCCCAGTGAGACTGCTCGCTGTCCAGGTGCAGGATCCAGGAGCTGTGCCTTGGCTCCTGCTGTGGGATTAGTGCTCCAGCCATGGCAGGACTCTGCACGGAGGCTCTGCAGCACAAGCCCTTAGAAACTCTGCATGTTGACAAATTTTATTATGAGATAAATCACAATATATCCGATTAATCTCCCTGTTTGTAGCAGCAGGGTTAGACTGCAGGCTGACAGCCTGCATGCTTGGATTATATTATCCAAAGGAAGCACCAGCCAAAGACTGCCTAATGTCATTTTCCCTCATTAGAAGGTTATTAGTGATTGCACTTGCAGTGCTGCGCTGCATCCCGACGCGCGGCAGTATTTCAGGGGATGGCATTTTCCGCTCTCGTGTAGAGGGAAAGGGAAGTGATAAAAGTTCACCATCACGAATGTCTGGGCAGGGAAGTGTTCATCCCTGCCTCGTTCACGTGGTCCTTGAATCAAGGGTTCAAGGCTATCCGGTGGCAGGACACCGTCGACAGGAATGTCCCTGGACTGGGATGAGGCACCGAACCCACCACACCCCCAAAGCAACAACAGCCCTGACAGTGCCCGCTGGGCACCGCTGCTGTGACCAGGAGTGAGCCCAGCGAGCCCCACGCCTCCTCTGCTCACACCGGCCTGTGTCCGCCTGTGTCCGGCTGTGCCCAGTTGTGTCCGGCTGTGTCCGGCTGTGTCCGGCTGTGCCCAGTTGTGTCCGCCTGTGTCCGGCTGTGCCCAGTTGTGTCCGGCTGTGTCCGGCTGTGCCCGGCTGTTTCGGGCTGTGTCCGGGTGTGTCCCACCCGGCTCTGACCAGCACAGCTCTGGCACGGCCCCGGCACGGGCACAGCTCTGGCACGGCCCCGGCACGGGCACAGCTCTGGCACGGCCCCGGCACGGGCACAGCTCTGGCACGGCCCCAGTACGGGCATGGCCCCGGAGCGGCCCCGGAGCGGCGGCGGGAGAGCGGCAGCAGCCGGGCCCGACGGAGCCGTGTGGGCAGGAACCACAATTGCCAGCCGCAGGAAATCCGGGTTATTACAGGTTTGGATAATAAAATCCTTCTGTCTTGGAGAGAAAAAGCTCCAAATCTTGAAATTTCCTATGGAATGAAGTTCAAGGAAAAGCTGACTCACTGAAACGCTGTGCTTTAACCAGATTGGTATGCGTGATATGAATATTAACTATAAGAAGGAAATTACAGTTAAATACAATATCCGTATTTAACATAAAATTAAACAAAACAAGACCATCAGTTCATTTGGGCTATTCCAGTGGGGAATTCAAACTAAATTAACACAGCCCACAAAGCATCTTAATTTGAAGATGTGACTGAAATGTCGTGGTTCTGTTGGCAGATTTCTGAACAAAACCAAAGTTTTCAGCTAAGTTATGTGGCTTCACCAGTAAAATCCTTTTTCCTGGGGCACAGTCCTACCCTAACAAAACCCTGGACAAGGTCTGAGCCTCTCCAAAACCCAGGACTGTTCCCAGCTGGTGGGACCACGGTCCCTGCTCCCGTTTTGCTCTCCCACAGCCTCCTGCTTACTTGAAGACACGGAGCAAAACACCGTATTTAAGCAGACATTATCCAAATTTCTGTTCGGAATCACTTCTGCTCTCTTCTCAAGGGACAGGCACCTCTAATCGCTTTGGTGATTTGAATCCCTCCTTCTAAAAGCCAGCTCCTCCCTCAGCAGCCATCTGCCAGGGCTGCTGCAGTCAGACATCGCGGGACACGAACCAGGACAGCCATCCTCGGGGCAGGCACGCCTCTGCCTCGCTTATAACATATTAGCTATTTTTATCCATTACAGAGAGCTAAAAAAAAGAAATTTTTTTCAATAAGAAGTACTTGAGGGGAAAAGAGACTGAACTGAAACCTTCAGTAATTTCTGAGCAGCTCATCCCCCACACTCGCGCAGCACCCCCAGACCCTTCCCCTTGGCCCCCCCTCCCACTCTTAGCAGGGACAGCACGGGAAGGGCCGGGGGGTTCTGGCTGCCTGTCCCCCTCCGGGGCTGCTCCAGCCACAGCACCACCAGTGTGCCCCAGTGCTGCTTGCCATTTTTGGCAGTCAGGCCCAGAAATATGCAGGAGACATAAATAATTCCTTTTTCGCATTCGGTCAAGAGGACGGAGCGGCTCCGGCAGCGGCGGGGCTGGGCGGGCAGGGCACCACGGGCACGCCAAACGCAGCAGAGCTCTCTCAGCTGCCCACCCTTCCTCGGATGAAGGAGAGGAGAGGAACCCAGAGATCTGACGGCAGCCCTGAGACAGAACGTGTTCTGAGCAGGAATTACTGCAGGAGCGCTGGAACAGGCCAGCAGAGGCTGATCCAAAGGCACCAAACTGCAGAGGGTCCCTGCCCTGGAGTGCTCCCAGCCCGGGATTTGGGGTAGCAGTGCTCTCTGGGTTGCCCTGTGAGGCAGGACCTCGCTGTAGCGCAGGCATGGGAGGTTTTTGGTGGAGACAGGAGCCACGGCCCACCTTGCCCGTCTCCCACACTGCCCAGGCTGCCACACCTCACCACAGCTGCTCGAGGGGTTCTGTGCTGGAAAAACGCCCTTGGAGAGTGAATTCCTCTTGCCTTGACCCAACATGTGTCATGTACCTGGAAGCTGCCATCCACCTAGGGCTTGGCTTCTGCTGCCTGCCAGGAGGCTGGAGATCACAGGCAGAGAGAGACTCACTTGTCAGGGAAACCACCACTCCTCCTCCGTGCTGCAGCACAGCTGAGCCTCGCTGTGCCATTGGAAAGTGTCGTCGGGCTCTGAGCCTCTGCAAGGTGCATTCTCCCTGTCTAAGGCTGCTGGCACTCTCCCCAGAACAGCTCCTAAACCTGTGAGCTCAGTCTTCCTGGCCCCTTCCTTACACCTCCCCATGCCCATCAGAAAATGCCAATGCAGGAAGAAGACCCCATCCCCCAGAGCATCCTGACTCAGCAGCACAGCACCAACACACGGTGGTGACGAGGTGCTGGCACTGCATTTTGTAACTCGTAATGGTGCTCAGGCAACAGCTTATTGCCCAGCATCTGACTCTGCCTTCCCTCAGCACGTCTCAGCCGCGCTGACTCGGCTCTCACCATGACCTACACACACTCTTGTCCAACAGTGGGAACCCCAAACCAGTTCAAGCTCTGAAAAGTTCCTGTTGTCTGTCTGGTATCAAAATCCATGGTGACATCTCTGCTCTTGCCAGCTAGACCAGCTTGGTGTGAGAGCAGCTGCTCACGCAGACAGAAGGCAACACTGACTGACACAGATCTGATTCTTAACTCGGGACCTGTCACATCCAGGCTGCACAGAGGAATCACAAAAACGGGAAGAAAGGCAGGAGAGGAGCTCTCAGAACAGGATGGCTGCTCTCATCATCAGTGGACACAGCCCCACTTGGCACACCAGGGCACCAGTGGGAGGAAGCAGGCGGTATGGATAAGAAAATGGGCCAGTGCTGGTCCTTGGTCAGTTAAGGACCACGCTTAACTTTGGTTAGGTCTTCCCTCTCTGCTCACTGTTCACTCACTTCTCTAGACTCCTGAAAATGAGGTCACCTCCCCAGCTCTGCAGTTCCTCCCCAGCCCACTTCAGATCCACCAGCACTGCTCCTGTCCAGACTGTGGCCAGCCGCCCATGCAAACAAGCACCTCCTGTGGCAGAGGAAAAGGATGGAAGTACTCAAAGCCCACTGCAATTTCCTTCCAAATTGAACAGACCTCTGTGACAAGCAAGGTGTCTCCATGCCCCACACCTGCTTCCCCTTGCCTGCAAAACCAAGCACAGGGCAATCCAGTAACAGTGAGGAAAACTGCAGGCTGGGCAGACGTGCTGAGCTACAGGCAGGGATGAGGAAACTTTGCGACACGAGGCACTCTGCCTCCCCAGCCGGGAGGACAGGGGACCTGGCGGCTTTGGCTCCCCTCCCCACGGCTGGGGTCTCTCAGCCCAGAAAGTCTGTGATGACCACTACAGGAGCCTGCAGTGGCATCAAACCTGGGCTCACAGTGGGAAAGTCTCAACCTGAATATCTGAACAGGGTCTCTGAAACCGGCCTGTGACTGTCTCGTGTGCAGGAATAACCTACCCCCTTGAAACACCCTGTGACTTCATTAGCTGCCAAAGAGCCTGGCCAGCAGAGTCCCTAGCACTGAGAGAGCTGCTTCAAGCTGCTTCACGCCACTATTTACTTCAGCTCTCCAAATGCAAGAAGAAAAAAACCAACCCTGAAATATTTTCCTGGTGCCCTGAAAACAAAACACTCCAGAGTTTTGGCACCACACGCTGATCCTTAGTAGGTGGAGATTGGCGTTGACTCCAGCTGAGCTCTGCTCTTTGACATCAGCACAAGAACTCGCCTGCGTCTGCAAATACCCTGCTTATGCAATGCCCCTAAGTACATTCCCTTGCTGCTACTCCACCAGCTCCTACACCCAGCCCGCTCCAGCCCCGGGGGCTGCTCCAGAGGAGCTGGGATGTGCTGGGCAAACAGCGCTCGTTCCGTTTACCAGGGGGTGCTGACAGGTGGGAATCCTGAAAGGTTGCTCCAGGCATAAAAACGTGTCCTTTTCTCTGTGAGAGGACTTGGGAAGGTTTTCCCTGTCCCACCCTGCAGTCCCTGGAGAGCTTCTCCTCTGCCTGCCGAGGCACTGAGCTCCCCTGAACCCTTCACCATGGGCCCTTCGAGCTGCAGAGAGGGAAAGATCTCATGCTTATTCACCGTGGGTGAAAAAATATTTGCTGAAGGGCCCAGTTTAATGAATAATGAGGGGATGAAAGGGCTGCAGCAGCCCCAGCAAATCTGTTTCATGCTCAGTGCTTCCCCTTCCCACTGTGCTCTGCTGGCGCTGGGTGCCCGTGGCACTGGCCAACGGCTCCGGGTGCTGCCAGCGCTGCCGTGCATCCCTCGGGGACAGCTCGGGGGCTCACAGCCCCCCTCCACCTCCACACACGCCGGGGCTCCCCTCGGTGGGTCCAGCCCAGCCTCTCTCCGAAGGGAGATGCGTCCCCAGCCCTTCCAAGCTTCTCCGAAAGCTGAGCCTGGCAGATCACCACCAACAAAATAAGGTCCAATAATGGCTCTGCAGGCTCCAAATGAGTGGAGTGTCTGGATTTCCCTTCTTGTGCTTTTAAAGTGTCCCCAGTCGCAGCTTGCGGCTCCAGCAGTGGGAATGAGCTGCCATGGAAACCTCCAAATGCCCTTTTCTGACAGCAGCTGCCTCACACACAGCTGAAGAGCATTCCCTCCCCAAGACACACAACTAGGAAATTACCCCTGCTGTCGCTTGTGGGATCTTCTGTGTGCCTGCACTGTTAAGATAAACGGTTTGGAAACCTGTGGAGCATATTCACTGCAAATGAGGTTGGGCACAAAAGCATCATGAGCCAGAAATGCAAAGAAATCCAGATATTCACCACTGTATTTCAGTCTTGTCCTGGGCTAACGAGTTTCCTTCAATGACATTTGCTGCCACAAAGGCGTTTCCTGGTGCTACGAGACTTCCAGGGGAAAAAAAGAAGTATTTGCATTTCTTGCAGGTAGACAATGATTCAAATCATCTCTCACCCACGTCTCTCTTTGATCAGGCCATCGCAGAGCCCTGTCAATAAGCCATGAGTCCTCAGCTGAATGAGGCTGACAGGCACACAGAGGCATGAGAGTGTGCAGAGAAAGTGCTGAGCTGCAGCACAGCAGCGGGAAGCAGCAGCACTCAGAGCCTAAAGCTTCTCTGGCGCTGCTGACAGTGCGGGCCTGAAAGGGTTTGGTGAGCATCCCAAAACACGAGTGCAACAGAAACCCCACACGCTGCCCAGACTCGCCAAAAACGTAGCTGTTACTGATGCAGCTCGAAATCTACTGGCCCAGAGATGTTATTTAAGAAAAATTAGCAGATACCTAAACTACCCGAGGTCCTGTGTAGAACCACCACCAGTGCACATCTCTTGGTACCCAGACACCTTTCAGAGCCTGGCCCAGGTTGGCAGGAGGCTGCTGACAGCAGAGGTGCCCTCCTGGCTCAACTCCTGCTCTGGACACACAGCAGCTCCCTCGAGATGTGGGAAAGGGGTTCAGAAAGGCAAACACCCAAACTTTCCCTTGAGTCCTGGAAGAGCCTCCTGACAAGAGTCTCTGCTGTGACAGCCATGCTCTCATACCAACCACCCCAACCTTTACTCTGAATCTCCCAGCATATTTGTTGCTTTCATAAGTTTTGCGGGGGCCTGAAGCAAGAGCAGCTGATAAGATCTGTGTGAGTTTACTGAGGCAGCCATCAAGGGAAAGTTTGACAGACTGATAAGCAACCACATGTAATTCTTGCAACAAGCGTTACCAGACAGTTTAAAGATTAATGAACAGTAGCAGCCCCTGTGAACAAGGCCTCCAGAGCTGTTGGACTCGTCCAGAAGGCAGCGTGCCCCATCCAAGACATGCCCAGACAGCAAAAACAGGGACAGAGGTGGGGTGAAGTACCGGCTACAAAAGTACTGTACAAGACATTCATCACACAGCTTGGCTTTGGGTTTCTTCTGCTTAGTATTCAGGTCATTTGACTTGTCTTGATGAGAGGAGGGAGGATTTCACAAGCCAGCCAGAAATTACTTCAACCAAACGATGCATGAGTGTTGCCAGATCACATTGCAAGCAAAGCTGAGAGGGCTGGAAGGAAGAGGAGAGGGCCAGTGTTCATTTGTTTGAGCACAGGATATCATTCTGGATTTTAGCATTTAACTATGTGGCCACCGACACCCTCAGCCTTGTCCACTTCCCTTCATCCCATCACGCCAGGAGGGCTCCAGTCTGCTCTTCAAACACCACTTCACTCCTGACCATCAAAAGGAAGGGTCCTGCAGCAGGAATGCCTCAGCTTGGGGTACGCCCCTGCCATCCATTCCTTTGTTCACTTGTTGTGCCTGGCTAATCTGTCTTTAATCACTTTAAATTATCCAGCATTCAAAGGAGATGCCATTTATAGGCTCTAATTGCCAAGCTCCTACCAGTTCTTGTTGCTGCAAAGCTCTTGTGCTGTCACTCAGAGATGGTCCCTTGCTGCAAGATAACAACACAAAATTTCACTACACAGAGAGACCTTGTACAGGATCGGCATCTAACTACCAGGAAAAATCTAGAAGCTGCTAATATCTTTATCAAAATACAGTCTATGTTGGACATACAGAACAACCAAGGCTTAGGGCCCAGATTTGTCCCAGCGTTCCCTGCATTTAATTATCATGAGCGTGCAAGTCCTGGAAACCCACTCAGCTACAAGGATTTGTTCCCCATCCCCAAGACCTGAGGAAAGCAATGAGCAGCATCTTCCTTCCCACCACCTGCAGCCAGCACTCAGCCCAAAAGCTCCTGAGGGGCTCTGAGGGCAGAGCAGGGTCACGCTGTCCCAGCTTTGTGTCCCTTCCCGTGCAGGACTGCAGCAAAGCAGAGTGGAGCCAGGGGCAGTGCCCTCCCTCGCCACCTCCTGAAGCACTGAAGGCTGGCTCAGGGCTGAGGTCCCCCTGCCAGGAGAGGGATGTCCCAGCTCCGCCGCAGATCCCACGTGTGCCTGGGCTGCTCTGGCCTCCTGACTTAGAGGTCGAACCCAGCACACGTGCTCCAGGCTGATCAAAGGCCAAGTCACTTGGGAAGCCCCTGTGGGCACCTGGACATACCAGGAGGTCAGGTGGGCTTGCTTTTCTCCCTCTTTCCAAGTCCCCAGCCGCGGTTCCATGGATGTCTCTCCAGCTCTGCAGCACCAGCAGAGCCAGGCCCCCGTCGCTGGTGGCTGGGAACGGTCTCGGTGCTCTGTGCTCTCCAGCTCAGCAAATAAGTCCCCTCAGGGATTTTTTTCCTCAAAGACTGCATGGAGATAGTGTGACCTCTCCCCAAGGCCTCTGTGGGCAGGCAGTAAAGAAAATTGCAACCAATTCCTGGCCTGGAGTTAGAGCTGTTCTGGGCTCCTTTCAGCCAGGACCTGATTGCTCTTTGCCTGTTTTCCTTCTCTTTTGTAGGTGCTTTTCCAGCCCCTTCCCTTCCCACTGCGGCTCCCCTTGGTCAGCCAGCTCTGCCACGGCCAAAGGGCTTGTGACTCTCCAGTCCCCAGGGAGGGCTGCACAGCTGCACCCGTGTTCAGCTCCCCTCCCCAGCACAACTCAGCTCTGCCTGCCAGACTTCTTACAGCCTCTCTGGGAATCTTCCAGACGCTCCTTTAACTTTTTTTTTTTTTTTAAGCCTACAGCTCTTTATTAGAATTTGCTCTAATCTTATTTTAATTCCTTCTGCAAAGTCTCTTGCTGCCTTAGATCTACTTTAATTCCTTTTGCAAGGTCTCCACCTCTTGTTTTATGTCTCCATTTAAAGTCTTTTGGCCTAAGGTCCTGGGCTCTGTGCACGGCTCGGGTTTGCTCCATCAGATTCAGCAGCAATTCCAGCTCACAGCTTGTTCCTTTGAAAGCATCTCCTGCTTCTGATAGCCAGACTTATCCCTGTTTGATCTGGATCAAAGTTTGGGGCCCCACTAAGATGACCCAATTAATAGGAAAAACTGACAAAACACTTAGGCATTTCTCTGATGAAATCCTACTTATTTATGCAGATTGAACAGCCCTGGTTCCCTGAAAAGAAACAGGAGTGAAGTTTCCTTTCTCATGGCTCCAGGCACGCATCAAACAAGACTTAGTCTCCCTAACTGCTCCTTTTAAACTTTTCTGGGATGACCCCCCAGGATGCCCCTCCTGATTTATTCCCCTCCCTGTCTCTGTTTCTCCATTCTTCATTCTCCTCTTGCCTGGACTGATGAAAATTCATCAAACAGCTGCCTGGAGGTCTTTTCCTCAAGCTGCACCAGTGAGCAGACAGAAGGAAAGGGACATATTTTAGAGGCAGAAAACCAGGGGGTCAGCTCCTCCTGACCCTTCAGCTCCCACCAGTGCAGGCTGGGGTGAGTCACTTCTTCCCTCTGAATTACATTCTCCCGTTTCAAAAATGAGGGCATGACAAAGCCTTCAAGAAAATTTTGCTCTGGTTTGGACAGAAACAACCTCAGCATGTGCAGCCAGCTGTGCCAGAGCAGGTGCTGTCCCTGCCCTGCACACACTCGACCATTCCCAGGTCCTCGGAGGCTCCTGGGATCTCTCCCTAAAAGCAGATCTCCAAATAACATCCCAGGGTGCCTTAACCCCGCCGGAAGCAACAGCAGGGGGAATTCAGCCATCCTGGACTTACAGAGAGGAAAGAGGGAAGGGAGAAGGGAACTTGTTTTTCTGCTTGTCAGCTTTTGGAAGTGAAACTAGCAGCATTAAGAATTGCACTGGCAGACAGAAAGACAAGTTTTCACTGGTGGTAAGACCTTAAAAGACAATTGTTTATTTAAACTAACTCAGGGTCACAGAGATGTCCAGTTTGTCTTTTTTTTTCCCTTCAAAATTCTGCATCTGAAGTTGCTCAAAAGATGAAGCAGGACGGTATGTGCATGTGGCTCCTGCTGATAGTGGGAGGGCAAAGGAGGGCTGGGAAAGATGCTGGAGCCTGAAGAAAAGCAGAAGCTTTCTGTGAAAGAGTACAGATTGGGCAGCACAGAAAGGTCAGCCCTCCATGCCAGCAAGAGCAAAGCTCAGAGGCAGCCAGAGAATTTCACAATCTCATTTCTAGTTTTGGAAAAAAAAACAGTCTCTACCCTTTGAGTAGTGAGGATTTAAATGTTGGGTTTTCCTAAATACCACAGTGTGTTTCCTTCCAGTGGCAAGTGGCTGGGCATGGCCAGGGTGAGCTGGGAGCACAGTACAGTCCTTGGCAGAGCAGCCCTGGACACATCATTCTGGTGAGCCCAGAGCTGGAGAAGGGCACCGTGTCCCTGCAGGTGCATCCTTCTGCAGCCCCTGTGCACGAACCAGGGCTCTCTGAGGAGCCACGGCACTGGACTTGGCCAGCTGGGTCACGGGCACGTAACTGACCTCTGAGTGCCAGATAAAAGGGAAAACAACCAGCCCAACCTCGTCCCAGCTCACTAAGACCATGGCTGAAACAAACTGGTGGTGGCCATTCGCATCTGGGACGTGACTGCCAGGTGGATTCCAGGCAGCTGCACTAACCTTTCACCACCTGATGCTCTTCTGGAAGATGCAAACCTTTACCACATCTTCGAATCTGGCATCTCTGTGGCCAAAAGGAGGAAATTTGGAGAAGTCACATGGCAGAAAAGAGGTTTGAGCCTTTTTTTTGGAAGAGACTGCCTGAAGTGTTGGAATGAGAAGGTGCCTGGAGAGAGCTTGGAAATTCAGATCTTGATTGTAAGCACAACCAAAGTGAAGCCTCATTTTGTAATTGAAAAGACAAAACTGTCAAAGCTCATTGGATTTATGGCTACTGGAAACCACCATCCAACTATTTTCTAAATTGGTTCTCTCCAAAATCAAAATAAGGCTCTAAAGCTCTGTCTCTGCAGAGATTTTGCTCAAGAAGAAAAGCACAGTTCTTAGGATTTAAATTTGATTTGTTTTCTCAGGGATTGGGTGATTTTTTTTCCAGTACAACAGAAAGTGACTGATGTCAGTACCATGGGAAGTGGGAAATGGTTTATAAGAGTTAACTCACTGTTTCCCTAGGCTTTCCTTCATGGAGTTAGATGCTTGGGACCATGTTCTGAACAGACCCACGACTTAGTCACTTCTTAGAGTCTTTGCAGATAAAATACCTTTTCAATTTGGCCCTTCCGTGACACAGAATGAAAAACTCTTGAAACCTGTCACAAACGCAGCAGCCTGATGCAGTGCCCAGATGGGAGCCCCAGAGCCCTCGGACAGCTCTGTCCGGAGGCAGCGTGTGCTGCCCGCGGTGCCTCTGCGAGCACAGAACTGCCTCGGAGCCGTTCTGCCTCTGCCTTTTCGGGGCTGCAGCTCCCATCTCGCAGCCTCTGTCGATTTTCATTGGGAAGGAGGTCATCGGTCCTCCTAGCACCAGGCTGTTGCTCCAAGCACGCCAGTCAAAGGCAGAAAAGATCCAATGACAGATTCCCAGCCACTGGATGGTGATCGGGAGTGATAATTAAAAATTATGGAGCAATGCAATGCCAGAGATATTGCATATGCTTTCAGGATAAAGCTGAATGGCTCCAAACTGGAAATCGTGCAGTCTTCTCTCGCCAGAAAACGTTTGCAATTTTGAACCCATCTTTTATCCTGACTGGTCAAATATCCGTATCCACGTAAATCTGCACTTGCAGCCCCAAACAGCTCCGTGACCTGCACTGCAGGAGCAGTCTGTAGCTCCCAGGTAGATCTAGGGGGTGAACACAGCCCGTAGGTAGGAGATGGTCAGCAGGTTTTTGATGTCTATAAATACAGGTATTGTATATATACAATTTATATACCTGCTCAGTAAATGTATATATGCAGTCTTTTGGTCCTACATAATGAACCAGAACAATCCCCTACTCAGTGCAGTCTGGAGACACTAAAGCCTTCTAAGTGCCACATCCCAGCCTGGAAACCACAACTGTTTCATTTTCCAGCTCTAACAGTCCTGACCTCTCCCAGCCTTTCGTACACTCCCGAGACTCATACTTTTCTCAGGATCACAGTGAGCTTGTGTTTTTCATTCTCATGTGATTAATAAATTATGCTCTACAGATATTTAAGCAGCTCATGTTTATTTTTCTGTCAATAGAAAGAGAATGTTTATTTGATCTGGGAGCACTATTTTCCATTGTCTGAATTTAAACTTCAAAACAAAAACTTGAGATATTGGGTGATTTATGAGCCTCTGCTAAAAATAGCTCAGCCCATTGTCACCAGTGAATCTCCCATTTTGCTCTTAGCAGTACCCCAGCAAAGCAATGGGGAAAGAGGAATGGAAGTCCGTGGCTCCTGGCAAGCACTCAGGCTGAGCACAGACCCGTGACCCTGCACCCAGCGCTGCTCTGAGCAGACCCTGCAGATGTGGTGGGACCCCCATGCACTGAGCAGGGCCCCAGCACCGACTCCCCAGGAAACATGAACAGTTTTTTGTTCAGGTTATAATAACTCACAGCTTTAGTTCTTGGATTCTTTTTCTCTCAGCTGTGGCATCTAATGTGTGAATACCTCTTAATTTAATCTTCACCTCGGGACAACAGCTCCTGAACTTCACTTACTGCATGGCTCCCTCCCTTCACGAACCTACGGGGTAACCAAGGAAACGATGTTCTGTCCTGGGACCTCAGAGCAGAGGGAGGAACAGGCATACGAGGCACCGGACTACAATTCCCATGAATCCCTACAAAAGTATTTCCAAATGATTTCAGGGGTTTTTGGGGGGAGAGAAAAAAATCCCAAATGGTCTATAGGGGGGAAAACCCGTAACCCATTGTTTTGCTGAAATACAGTTTTCAGCTGGAAAGCAGCGTTGCTGGCTATTTTTCCAGCATCTGTAGCTGTAGGAGCCGTGCTTCCAGGGGCCTGGGAAGGGCTGCGAGGGGCCCCTTTGCCGTGCGGGGCAGCACCTGCCGAGGGCCACCTGGCCGGGCACTCCAGGAGCCACAGCCGGGCTCCCTCCTCCTCCTCCTGCAAGGTACTGGGAGCCATGTGCGAGGCAACCCCCCGGCGCCGGGGCGGCTGGGGAGTGTGGTTCCCACCTCTATATAAAGTCTGATTTCCTGTGATGCCGGGCGTGTGGGCGTGAGCGAAATGGATGTTTTCTGTCAGGGATGACAGTACTGGGGGGTGAGCGTGTGCTTCCCGCAGCCAGGCAGCGCCGGGAAGGCACGCACGAGCCGGGATGCAGCCTGCGTGTGGAGGGGAGCATCCCTGGGGAGAGGATTTGCTCTCCTCCGCCCTTTCCCTGCTCCGGTCCCCTCCTTCCCCCGAGCGTGCTCCCCGCGCGAGGAAATGGCCAAACGCCGCTCTGCCCTCGGCAGGGCAGGGCTGTGTCCGAGCTCCGGTGAAGGGCAGCATCCGCCGGGCACCCACCCGCGCCCACCCCGCAGCCCCGCGGGGGCTTTATTCTCAGGATAAAGAGCAAAAGACAACTGGTATTTACAGGGCGAGGAAGGACTCTAAATCATGAAAGGCAAACGAGCCAGGCTGTTGGCAGAGGCAAAAGCTGGGAGAACGAACCTGAGCCATGCTGCACAACAGGCTCAAATTCAACAGCAGGGTCCCCAAAAAAATCAACCCCTTTGCTTGGGTGCCTAGCAGAGGCAAACAGGCCACTGTTTCCTGCTGCAGGGGTGCTGATCCACGGATAACCTGTCTCGAGGGATGCAGTTAATGGCTCCCACACTGCTCTCTCCAAAAATCCACCAACACCAGCTCCATTTGCCAGGTCAGTGCCAGCTGTGCCGGTGACAGCGTTTCTGTCCCGTGGAGAAGGGACAGGACCTGTTCTCACCCTGCTGTGCTGTGGCATGGCAAGTCAGATCCTCTGTTGGGAGGGGGCTATGGGTCAGGGCTGCCTGGATCATCCCCCCACCAGGAACTCACTGGGGTGGGCAACCCAAGCTCGTGGTCTCTTTCAATCCCTAATTTCCGGAATACGTCAGAAAACTATAATTAAGGAGCCCTCCCCTTCTGGTGGAAGTCTGCTTGTGTCAACAGAGAGACGGGAGTATTTAGCAGACTTCTTTTTCCATCCTGCTAATTTTAGCCCCTTATATAACATTTCTTTCAATACAACCCAGTTTCTGTAGCCCACTGAAGGAACGGCACTTCTCATTTGTCTTACACCAGTGCCTAAAATATTCCCCAGAGCCTGAGGGCTGGCTCTATGCTCCCCACCACGCATGGGGCCAGCTCTGCCCACCATACCACAGTGTTTAAATAGCCCAATATGTAGAGGGACACACACACACAGAGCCAAAGGAGGAGCTGTCCTAGTGCAGCAGCAGCAAGGGATGGAATAAAAGCCAGCTACCCCTGTCCCACAGGACCCCGACTCCAGGAATCCTCTGGCAAACACCAGCAGAGAAAAGGCTTGAGGAGGTGACACCTCCCCAGCCTCCACACGCTGATGCCTGAACCTCCCAGTGAGCACTGAAGCTCCACATGATGATGCTTCAGCTTTCAGCCCTCACTGCAAATTCTCTCAGCCCCTTCCTGCGCTGTCATCTTTGATGAGAAGCGGTTCCTACCTTCCTAAGTGAACCTCAAAGTTTGTGACGCTCCAGAGTACATCAAAAATACATCAAAATAACTCAAACTCCCTTTGACGGACCACATAAAGTTTGCAATTTGCATTTCAAAGCCACGGTAAGGCATGGAAGGCAAAAGCAAACAAGGCAGCAGCAGACACCCAGACCTGTCAATTATCCCACTGATTTTTTTGCACAAGGCTGGGAGAGCTGCGGAAATAACTGCCTGGGGCCAGGCTCATCCCTGCCCTGGCGCTGCTGATCTCAGTGGCTCTACACGTGTAGACGAGATTTGACTTTCTACATACTTTTCCATGTGAAAAGGCTGCTTATCAGCATCACGCTGCGGGGCAGCCTCGGAGCACATGGGTGCAGCACAGCCGCCAGGTCAGGGGGATCCAGCCAGTTAACTGGTTAAAAAGGAAGGAGTTTTCACTACTACTAAGCGGGAAAAAAAGGAGTTGGAGTTGCCTGAAAGCACGGAGAATGCTATGGAGATGCCGCTGAAATGATATGTGTGAATAAGTGTCAGCAGTGGGAGCAAGGTGCGGTGGTTCCCTGCGAGAACAGGCTCTTCCCACGCTGCGGGTGCGGAGCCGTGCGGGGCCGCCGCTCCCTCCCTGCCCGCAGCCCCGGCAGAGCCCAGCGCGGGGCTCCAGACCCGCCGCCACCGCTCCGTCCCTCCCTCTGCACCAAGTCACCTCCCAGCCCGGTATCCACCGAGGATTTCCAGTGAAGCTTTGAATAAATAACGAGCACCTGGTTTCACTTTACAGTAATTAATCTAGGGGATAATGCACTAATTTGCCAATGCTGGGAGCATTTATCTTTTCCTCAGAAAGAAGTTTTTGCTATGAAAGAGTCACTGTAAGCCAATAAAACCCAAACCTCTGTATCCATCTTACGCTGGTAACTGGTTTTAGCACCAGTGTGGAAAGGGAGTATTTTCTCTGCATCACAGTGGTGTGGTCCCCTCCCCTGTCCAGGAAAGTAAAAGCTTTCTCTCCATCCCAGCATCTCCTGTGAAGATTTGGCAAGAAGACAAATGGTATTCCCCAGTCTTCGTGGGTGACTCCTGCCTTTCCCTGCCCCTTCTCCTTCCTCTTAGAAGCAACAGCCAAGCCTTTGGGCCGGGATGCTGTGCAGCACCTAACTAACACAGCAGGCTCCTGGCCCAGGACTAGACCTCCCAAGCACTACCCTAATATAAATAAATATGATTCATAAAGTCTAACTTCGAATTTGGCAACTGATCCTCTGAACAGAGCTGGTGAGTCAAGCTCTGAAGAGGTGGAACCAGCCACAGCCTTCATGATCGTGTTAGTCAGCATGAAGGAAATCGCTGCAACCGCTCTGACGTGTGAACTCAGCACAGCTGATGTAAGCATTGGCAGAAAAGTATTTGCATCATAACCCTGAACTGCTGGACTGTTTCACTGAAAATCAGACCAAAGAATGTATTTTTTTCCAGCTATCCAAGCGTTGGCACTGTGGTGCCAGACCCTGAGCTGGCATCAACCAGCACAAACTGCACACAGCGGGGCTGGAAGTGCTCGCGGCTGGGACACTGCACGACAGGTGAGCAAGGAAAAGGAGAGAGGGATTGCACGGTAATGGCCCTGACACCTCCCAGGCCAGAAGCAGAGGAAATGATAAGGGGGCCTTTCTTTCATGGCAGCCTACAGTTTTGGATTCAAATCATGGATAGCATGTTACACGTGGCTGTCAATAGCTAGGACAGAACCAGGTACAGATGCCCCTGCAGCACCCCGGGGATGGGCAGCATCAGGGTCAGCACTGCTGGTGATGGGGCAGCTCAGACTTTGAGGAGAGAGGAGCAAAAAATGGGGAGAAGTGAAAATCAGGACAGAAAGTTCCACTCACACCAAGAAAAAGAAACAACTCTTGCCTTGCAGCGTGGACAGTGCGAAGGATTTTGTTCAGAGGTTTCTCACATCTGATTAGACTGATCCACCTCAACCTTGAACACAGTCCAGCTATATTTATATCCCAAAAAGAATATCCCAAAGCCCCCAAGCCGCTCAACACAAGGCAGTAGGAGTCCCCATTAGCAGGACTTGCAGCTGGAAGAGGGGAGGGAACCTCTGTGTGCATTTGCATCCTCTGCATTTTATATAGCAATAAAGAAAGGAAAGAAATATAAAATAACAGGAACTTTATATACTAACAGGAAAGGAAAATGGGGCTCTAGGAGCACAGATTGGGAAAACAGCACAATCCAGTGATGCCATTTCAAAGAGCCCTGTGAGGGAGGTACCGAAAGGAGGTGGGGCCAGACAGGGACCGAGCTGGCAAAGCGAGAAGGGGTGAACATGGAGCGAGCAGCCCTGCCTGGCACAAACCCCTCTGCCGCAGGGGCAACGCTGGCCTGGGCTGGGCAGGCGGAAATAAAGGAGATGCAGGTGGGGGAGGATGGAGACAAAAGGGGGAAATAAACGTGAGAGCACAGACAGAAGAGTTGTCAGTGCAACCACAAGGGAGGCACCAGAGCTGTCACCGTAAGCTATCACATAATTTAATGCCTTGAACCCCCTGGGTTTTGGGTAACTGGCGCTTAAATCTTCCGCTCGTGTTGGGCCCGTGGAGCTGTTGCTGCACAGAGAGCGTTTCTCTGCTGAGGGCAGTCACTCCCTATGAAGGGAGGGAGCACGAGCACTCCGGTGCTGGAGGGGACAGCGAACAGCGCCAGGCTGAGCAGCCTCCTCCCCACGGCGGAGCTGGAATTCAGGCATGCTCCAAGAGCCGTCCCAAGTGGGTGAGCTTCGCGGTGAGGAGCCGCAGCGGTGACGGGAGCCAGGACACCCCGACACGCTCCCGGCTGTGCCGGACCCGTCCCGGACCCGCCGGCGCAGGAGCTGCCGCGCTTTGTTTCTGCTGAGGTTCTTATTGTGACAAGTGAATCACCAGGAATGAATCTAACAAAGATAGCGTGGTAAACTTTACAGAAAAATTATATCCCTCTGGATGTGTGTTATATTTTGAGAATAAACTGAAGAACAAGGCATTCCTCAGTTTAATCCATCTCCTGGGTTTGCCTGGGGTAAAATACAAACCCTGCAAACGAGCCTTGTTTTTTCATTTCCATTAAACCTTTGTGAAAGTTGAGACTGAGACAGTCCTTGTTAACCTTAGACATTTTCAGAAGTACAGACTGTCTGTAGGTTTTTGGTTCCCTGCCTTTTCAGATGGTTCTGTTGGGAAGGATGAAAGGTCCAGACTGATGCCAGCAAGCTGGTAGTGCCCCTATGACCCCCTCATCTGCAGCTCACTTGCCAAGGAGTGACCAGTGCAATTGGTTTGCAGATCCTGGATTTTTCAGTGAGGATATTACAAGGTGGAGCCCATCTCTGATAGTGCTGCTGAAGGATGGAGCATTAAGGTCCTCCTCTGTCCAGCTCTGAGGGGATGTCTGGGGCTCACCAAGTCTGCTGACACCTTTCTGATGCTGCAAGTACCTGTGTCAACTGAAGGCAGCATCTATGCCTTACAGAAAAAGCCTGCTGAAATCCAAATCACACATGAGGAAGTCTGAGATGCTGTGGAAACCTACAGACACCTGTTCTGAAACCAGAACTCCGGATGGGCAAGGACACTGCTCAACAAGGCTGTCCTATCCATAATTTCGCTCACTTCTAACCAAAACTTCCAAAAGCACCAGCGACTGAGGTGAACTGTTTACCCAAAATGTCCGCTTAAGCTGATTTCTAACACAAATTCACCTGGGACTCAGCCTCCCCTGGTCAGGGCACACAGGGAACCAAATCCACCCTCCACTGAGGAACCAGGTTTAAACTCAACCTGAGCTGGTAGGAAAGCCAACCCTGCCCTCAGTTCAGAGTGAACATTGCCATGTTCTCGCTCTCCCACTCAGGAAGAGCTATGAAACCCAAGGCTTTGTGTGCTGGGATCCCACAGGTTCCTAATGGGAAAACAGCACATTGATGGGAAAAGGCTGAAAAAAGGATTGCAGGGGAGCAGAACAGAAAAATGCCAATTTCATGGGGAATATTTCTGATTTCAGGTCGTGGCCACACAGTTTGCAGGGTGTGGATGGGTGTGTGGGAGGTGTGCCTGTATGGGATGTGCCAGATGTCCCTTGCACTTCCCTGCCCCGAGGGAGATAAATGCACCCCCAGACACAGCATTTCAGTATTACAGGAGCTCTGTGGGAGCTGACTTCCAGCCTCACTGCACCTTCATCTTCTCAGTTAATATTTATAAAGCTCAATATTTGTGCAGCGTTCTGCAAGGGGATGAATATTAACCAGAATGTCCGTGGGGCATCCAGGGGAGCGGCACCGGCCACCTCCCTGCCGTGGGGCACCTCTGTAACACAGGGAAGGAGAGAATCATCAGAGGCAGAGTTTTAGCCCTGGGCATTTAATTCAGGTTCCATGTGCAAGTGTGGCTGCAGAGATAAAGGGCAGCCAGGATAAATCCCAGAGCACAGCGGCTGAACTGCCAAAACAGAGTTAAAACACTGCCTCGTTCTCAGTACTGAAATACCTGGAAATCCGGCCAAGAAACCAGACTTTAGGGAAAGATCAAAGGATAACTACATCTCACCAACATGTTTCCTTTTATTTTTTTTTTAAACTGCGATCAAATTTGCAGGAGTAGAAATGGGTTTTAAAGAGGCGAGAACAGGCTGCCCCTCCTGAGGACTCTCCCTGCTCCGGGGGAGCCGCATTAACTCTGGCTAAAAGAAGTGGCCATGCCATGACTCATACTTTCCACTCCCCATAATCCCTCTCAGTAGGGTACAGACTTAAGAGTTTTCCTCTGACTTCTGACTTCTATTCTGTTTTAATTTATGCACCTGCTTTGGAAGAGCCTTTGAAAAATCTGACAGTGGAGAAAACAGGAGCGTGTTTTATCTGTCTGACGGACAGCCTGAAAAAATACCCCAGCGCAGTGAAATGCTGCATTACCAGGAAAATAACGTCTGTGTCTACAGCTTTCTACAGGCTGTTAGTAACGAAAACTAAACTACTAGAAATCCTTTGTCAGAACAAGGGCAGAGCTTAAGTGAAGGAGTAAGCAGTTCAACTGAGTCAGAAGCGTGTGGCTGACACAAGACAGAGCAAATGTCTTTTTGAAAAAACACACAAATGAATTATGTCCAAGCCCATGCTCAAGGGCCCAGATCCCATGCCTGGCTTCCAGTGATAGCAGCAGCAGCCATGCTGGGTCCCTCATGCTTCCCGAGTCTCCAGAGCCAGGCACGAGGCAGCAGCCACTTCTGTAAAAGGACTTCTTTTTATGGGTTTTGGAAAGGTCAATAAATAAAATCTAGGTTTTGACATGCCAGCTATTTTAGGAAAAGTGACTTTTTTCCATTGTCCCTGGGTCTGAAATAGGGAACACCATTGCTTCAAAGCCACTCTGCAGCTGCAGCTTTATACACAACGCCAGACTATGTCACCACTACAGCCGGCAGGTGACACGGGACCTTCCCCCTCCCCAGAGAGCCCCCAGGCCCACAGTCCCTGTGGTTCATGCCTCACAGCCTCTCTGCAGCCTGTCCTCAGCACAAGCCGTGCACCGGATCCCCAGCCAGCCCCACTTCCAGCCGCCGGCTCCCACGGCAGAGAGCCGGTCCCGTTACTGCAGAGGGGAAAACACCACCTGCACCTCCTCTCTGGCTCCTCTGAAAGCCCAGTGCAGCTCAAAGGACAGATTTCATTGCTCTCATCCTGCACCAAAGAGCTCCCAAGGGCAGCTGTCCTGGTGTGTGCCCCCTGGCTGTGTCCTCACTGCCCAGGGACGTCCCCAGAGCACCGCCCAGTGTCCCCCCTCAAATAAAATCCTGCCCTATAACCTTTTCTGCCTCAGCCAGAAGATAAAACTGTAATGAGGAAGATTTCCTTGAGTTACAGTTTATTTAGCATCATTTTACAGCTCTGTTGGTCTAAGGTGTGTATTTTTAGTGTCTCAGATTGCTTCTTCCATCTAGAGAAATAACAGCGAGTGCACAACATGCGCTGGAAAAACAAACAGTTTTACTGCTGGCTTTCTGGAAGCTTTTGGTAAATAGCTGCACCTGGTTCCAAGTGTACTTTGTTCTGAGGTGCTGGTAGTACCTGCCTGATGTCATGCTCTCTGAGGCTGTTAATTAAGAACATGTTGTGTTTTATTGGTGTTTGCATTTGGGGCTGTGTTTTGAACATATGAATGAATGGTGCCCCTAGAGAATATTATTATTTCTCCAGGAATACAAATTGGAGAAATATATGAATAATAGAGACAGACACTCTTAACACAGCTCAGTTTATCCAATCCATTTCTAGAAAGTCATATTATCCAGCTGAGAGTACATCAATGATGCTAAATTGCCAAGGTGGTGAGCTATTTCAGGATATTCTAAACCCAAGTAATAACATCTTGGTACTCCTGTGATGGATTTATTGACTACTAATCCTTCTGCACACCCTTGTCCTGCAGTCAATGAGCAGCTCTCCTCTGAAAAGCTCAGGAGCCTTTAGCATCCATCATCTTGATGACTGCAAATCTCTCTGTAATGGTGCGAGCCCCAGGCATGGTTCACACCTATATGAGAGTATGGCATTTTAAGAGTACTCCTTTCCCTGGAACTTCCCTGAATGTTAGTAAAGGGAAGGGGGCAAGAGGGCAGTGGGAAGAGATTCAGGTCTACACTAACGATGGATCCCATAGGTAACATCTCCAGGTTACCTGTGACCTTCACCGTTGTTAGTGCTGCTAATATAAACACTTTACTCTGCACAGACCTCCTTGTATCATTCAGCAAATCTAAAAAGAGCAAATTTGACAGTTTCAGCCCTTTTATAGCCTTCCCCCAGCAGTGGGGGAAGCATTTGCTCAGAAATCTCAACTACAACCCTGCTGTTCTCTCTATAATGAGACCGGTTTGGTCATTTTGAATGTAGTGTGTGTTGCTCACCTCAAACAGCAGATAACCTGCCGTGCCACCCACGCTCTGTGCGCCTCTCCAAAGGCTCAGAAGCCTTGCTGCCTGTGTGGTGCCGTGCAGTGACCCCAAACTGCTCTGGGAACCTGGCGAGGAGCCCTCGCTGTGGCTCAGCTCGGACAGCAGCCGCTCGGAGCAGCTGCCACAGGGACAGAGAGGACTTGGTGCTTTTCCTGCAGCACAGAGCTCGGGCTGAAGACTCAGTGCAAGCGCTGCAGAAGTGCTGGCACTGCGGGGAGGCTCTGTGGGGATGAAGACACGAAGGCACCATCAGTGCAGAGCTTCCCCAGGCCTTTACCAGCACAGGGAATGCTGTTCATTGGCACTCCGGTGCATCCCAGTGCCCACTCGCCTCTTGCCACCTCACCTGGAATCTCACAAACCACCAGAGAGCTCCCTAAGTGGCAGGGGAAGTACAAACCAGACCAACCCACAAGCCCTAGCATTAATGCTGCTACACCATCGACTGCTGAACCCAAAGAAACTATTTTTATTTCCTTTTTTTTTCCCTGAAGGTATCAGACAATCCCATGGCAACCAGCCTTTCAGAGTGCCTGTCATTTGGTGAATACAGCTTAAGTCATCAATCAGAAAACCAGGTCCCTTCACCTAATCTGTTTCTTTACAAAGAAGTAATTTGGCCTGTACAGATGCTGTAAAACTGCCCCATGACGGAGTTATTTTGGGATAAGGTGCAGGGGGGTCAGAGCACAGAATCTTTTGCTGCATAAGACTTTCACCCAGCCCTAGTGAGAGCCTCGGTCACAGACACGAGGCAGCCTTTGCATCCAGCCTCCATGGCTTCAAACACACAACCGGGGATTGAACTGTCCCACACCACACACAGAAACATCGCCCCAGGGAGCCCGTCAGAGCTGCTGGAAGGCAAAGCCAAGCCCTGGCTCACACCAGCCCCAAGTCTGCCCAGGAAGCCTCAGCAAGTGCCCACTGAGCCCTCTCCTCGCCCGAGCCGGTGCCAAAGTGACCAACTCGCACACCGAGCTAACCAAGCCACGCCGCCTGTGTTGTTGAGGCCCGTGTTTCTAGGATTGCTGCCCTACCAGCACTGTGTTTCCCAAACAGAGACAGAAAAGGGCAGAGAGATCTCACTAATGACAGGACAAACAGCCCAGCAATGCAACAGGGCTTGCTTCAAACTCAGAGATCCTGACAGAGACAGATTTTAATGTGCCGGCATCTTGTGCTCCTCACTTGCCAGATAGTTGTGAATGGCCCGAGGTCACTGGTCATTAATTAGAGACAAATTTTATATTGTGACCCTACCAGCAGAGGGTGAGGGTTCACAATGCCCAACCCCCGCCAAACACGAGCTCTGTGAGGAAAGGGAGGGATTTACTCCAAGGGTGATAATGAGCATGGATTTCATATGTGAGTGACTGCCCAAGTGGAAAATCTGTGCCCCAATCCAGGGCTGGGATCATAGCCCCTGGAATAAAATGGGTCCGTTTCTCTCCCCTCTCTGCATTTTTCTTTAATTCCTTCATTACTTTTCCATGTTTTTGAAGTGCAGAGTTGCAAATGAATGCCCAGAGATGACCTGAGAGTAAAGTCTGAAAAATGGCAAGTCTGGGCAGCTTGGAGGGGTGGTAACTCCTGCAGTCACCCCTGGCTGTGAACACCTGGAAGAGGAGGAAACCAAAGGACACCAATGCTGCTCCAAGAAAAGCCATCAAGAGAAGAAAATAAAACGGTGGCTTCACCCAGCATTTCAGGACAGGAGGTAAATACTGAGGCAGCATGATCCATCCTCATCTGGTCTCCTGCCACTCTGGGGCAGGGTCAAATGGGACCCTGCTGCCACCACTGCTGCTAGGAGGGTTTTATTGGTGATAAATCTCTCTGACACTTTTGTTTCTCTGTGTCATCGCAGAGCTGCAGGCAGTCTCAGCAGACACCCAAGCTCTTCCACGGCACAGATCCCCTTCAGCAGAGCCCGAGCACACCTTCACTCAGCTCTGGGGGGACGCACAGATCTCGTGAAAACACACACTGAGCGAAGCCTACGTGGACACGCTTGGCTGAATTAGACTGCAATAAATAAGCAGCAGGGAAATTGTGTTCAAAGCTTTGGTGTAGGTATTTGCAGCTAAACATGACCCCTGCCTCCCATAAACATGGCACAGACTGGGCAGAGAGCTGGAGATCACTGAGCAGTGCCAACAAACGTGGTTTCTCCAGCAACCTCTCCATCTCAGTGTAGGCAGAAGCTATGGCAAACATTGACTGTCTTTATGGTAATCACTGCACAAAGGCTCAGCGCCAGCTACCTGGAGGCTTTACATGTGCTGGGGAACTGCTGCTCTCCCAAATTTGGCTATTCACTCTCCCTCACTTCCACACAATCTGCAGGGCAAGAGCTTTCCAGCACAGCCTCCCCAGGAAAGTCTCTCTCAGTAGACAGCAGACTCTTATGCTTACAGTCTAGCACACAAGCATGCAGAAGGACACTGTCCAGAAGGAAAACAGAGCCCAGGATGCATATTAATTACTGGTGGCACAAAGCCCAGGCAAGGTTGCTGCTCCATAGTCAGGCTATAAACCTGTCCAAATAGGATTCTGACCACGTCTGTCTTGTTTACATTACAAAATTTTATGGCCATGTGATTCTTCACCTGGAGAGGAAGCGTTTCCTTGCACAGGCAGCAAAGGGCTGGGGTTTGTTACCTGGTGAGAGAGGCCTGGCTGTGCCCCGGGCCGGGCAGTGCCCGTGGGGCCGGCGGCCGCAGCGCTCCCGGTGCCGGGGCTCCCCTGGGACCCTGCCCAGCACCTGCTACAAGCTCCTGGAGAAGTTTTATCCCTTTGTTTTCCCCAGCAAAAAAGCTTCAGAATGATGGAAGGCTTCAAGCCCCACTACCAGGCTACTGAGCTAACCAAGCTCCTGCAAGGGCATCCCACCCTCTGTCCCGGGAGAGGCCCGGCCCAGAGACCTGCTGTCACATGGATTTCTGCTTTCAGAGGGGCCTCGCTATGCAGGTTGGGAGGATATTTCCCAGTGGGGTCAAAAAGAAGTTCTCCCCACTCTCTTGCAATGAGACTGGCTCTGCAATGCCAGCAGGCTAGAGAATCAAGTGTTGCTTTCACCAGGGAGGGGAAAGGACTTGAGCTGAATGGGGCAGACTGATTGCTGAATTAAGAGAAAAAAAACAGGTTTCCTTCCCTGCACTGGCCATTTCTGACAGCTCCTGGGCCCAGCACTGTCACAGTTATAGGCACAAAAAGCAGATGACAAGAAAGCGTCCAGACAAAAACATAAAATAAAATCTGGATTGTTAAGCATCTGTTCCACAGAAAGAAATCTCTGTAGGCTTCTTGGATGTCGCAGATGTCATATTAACCTGAAGCACTTAAGAATTTTAACTAGAGGAGGAAAATGTCCCTATTTGTATAGAAACTTCATCAGCACACGCTCCTGGCCTCCTCAGTGAAATGGGTCCCTTAACTGCACCATAACGTGCTCCCTCTTTGCTACATGCCTAATGTTAAGAAGATGCTTGAGACTTGTTGACTTCCAGGAGATCACTCAAATACTGAGTTGTGTGTGTGCTGAAGTTTCCCACTCCTAGCAAGGGTTTCGTTTTGCCTCCAGGCAGGCCCAGCTGCAGGGATCAGCTGGATCAGAGCCCCGAGTGTGCCCAGAGGCAGAGAGGGGGGATCAGCTCTGTCTGACACTTGCTCTGAAGAGGTAACTTTGAAAAAGGGTGGGGGAAGGCATCTTCCATCCCTTGTTATTACACAAACATATAGCTCCAAAAATCTTCATTCTGTACTGTGTCCCAAAGGAAAACATTTGAAATAATCCATATTCATTGGAGTTTTTAATCCCTCACAAACCAGAATTCAGCAGGCAGCTAATGAAGAAGACAATTATGCAGCACTTCACACAAAGAGCAAACCAGAACAGGTGCAAAGGCTGGAGCGTTGCCACACTTGCTCGGTTCTTTGGCACAGGGATTGGTGCTTTACTTAAAATGTATTCACGCATCCCAACAGTTTAAGGACTCAGTCTGAAAGGAAAAGAGGTGACATTTAAGATTAATCATTAACTGTTGACCACCTAAGATACTAAATCAGAAAGGAGACAGCTGGCCAAACTCAGCTTTATTTGTATTCCTCCCAAAGAACACAAGCAGAAGTGGTGCTGCAGCAGCAGGGCAGTGAAAACACGGACTGTGTTTGGCTTGCCCCTTGAATTAGGGCTCCGATGTACAAGAACAGGGCAAAGGAGAGGTGCCCAAAGGATTCATGTCCAACCAGACAGGGAAAAGCAAAGAGAGATTTTTGCAGATGTTGGTCAGAGGCGCAAGAGAGTAAAAATCCCCTTTTGGAGTTTGTGCAGGAAACTCAGAGCAAAGCCACGACCCAGATGTGCCGACAGCAGCCGTGGCACTGCCCAGCAGGCTGTCCCCTCCCGCACTTTGGGGAGGGCGTGGAGGGAAGATGAACCAGAGCAGTGCCATGGAGTTGAGTTCAAGGGCACAGAGCTACTGGGCTCACCAGAAACACTCTGGGAAAGACAGCAGCAAGGAGGCCAGTGGTGAAGGACTTTAACTGAAAGAAACAGCCTTTTCAACTGGGGGTTCCAATGCACTTTTAATGCAAAAGATCATTTTTGTGAGCAGGAAGAAGGAGCCTTCTACCAGCGTTATGGCTTATTCCCCTGCAAAATGCTAAGGAAAAGAACTGTTCCAACAGGTAGGTGATAATACAGGGAACTAGTGATGATAAGATAGCAAAGATATGAACTGTTCAAGGACCTGGTGGAAAAGGAAAAAAGAATAAATTTAGGAAGAGACATAGCTTCCCTCAGGATAATGAACTCCAAATAGGAAGGTTCTGATTTGCTGACCATTTCAACACACAACTGCACCTCATGCAACTCACACAATTATCCTGTTTTTACACACACAGATTAAGTCATTGCTTGTATAAACTTCAAGACATTTGCATATTCCAGTTACCTAATTTGCATGTGAAATCACAGCAATTGTGGGTACAACCCTCCTTCCCTTGCACCCGCCCTCAAACCAGACCAGGAGAGCATCAGCAGTGCACTGCTGGACCGCCGCTGGCACGGAGCCCCGGGAACGCCCCCGGCTGCTCCGGGATCGGCTCAGAGCCCCCAAAGGGAC